>PVHX01009146.1:0-77942 GCA_004024805.1 Geosciurus inauris
TGTCAGCATGTGAGAACTCCAGCTACCCTGGAGCCGCTGTGCTAGACCAAGCACATTGGAGCCGGCACACAGCGTTGGAGAGAGAGGGCCGAGGGGTCCCAGCTGTTGGGGACTGCCCAGCCCAGGCCTGAGATGTCAGCATGCTTGTCTTTGGATGCTTCCAGCTCCCAGCGCTGGAGTCATCTCAGCTGCCACCAAGGGAAATAGAGATGAGTGGCGCCCTTTGAACTCTGACCGAATTAAATGAATAACTGAAATAAATGTTCCTGATGTTTTAACCAGACACCAAGCAGAGCCCAGACACGCTGTCTCCACTTACCCTGCCAGATTGCGCATTCATGAGCAAATTAAATGCTGTTAGGTTTGGGGATAGCTTGTATGCATCTGCAGAAGCTTGGTCTGCTGAGGTCACCCTAGCTCTGCATTCCTAGTCTGCCTTGCTAAGCGACCCCAGGTTTTCTGGGAGGAAACAGTGTGTCCTAATGAGGCAGCTGACCAGGGTTCTGGTTAATGGCGACCCTGTTCCAGCTTCTCAGCTCCCCTGGTGCCAGAGGTGGCTGAGTGACCTTGTTCTGTTGAGGAAACAGAGATCTGTGAGTGGAGGGGGGCTTGGGGATATTGTTGGCTTTCCTAACAGAAAGGGTCCTCGCACAGTGCCATCTTATCACCATGAGGGAAGGCCAGGACAACGGCAGAATGGGATCAGGCTTGGTCCCACACCTATAATCCCAGCAGCTGGGGAGGCTGAGGCAGGAGGGTTGCGAGTTCAAGGCCAACCTCAGCAACTTAGAGAGGCCCTAAACAACAGCAAGACCCTGTCTCAAAATAAAAACTATAAAAGCCTGGAGATGTGGCTCAGTGCTTAAGCACCCTGGATTCAATCCCTGGTACCAAAAACAAAATGAAAAGAAACCCAAACAAACAAAACCCCTGCAGTGTGGGAGCCCTGGTGTCTGAACCAGCTCCCCCTACAGGCAATGCCTAGAATGACTGTGAGGCAAAAGCCCTGATATCCCTGAGCAGCTGAACCATAGCAGCTGTGATTGACCCGTGGCCTCCATGTAATAGGAGAAAATGTAAACCTGCTTTGGATTCTGTTCAGGGAGCTTTTAAAATTTTGTTTTTTAATAGAGCAGACCCAGCAGGAGTCTTCTGACAGTTGGAGCCCACCTGAGACCTCTCAGCTGGCCTGGCCCAGCTGGTGTTGGTGGGTGACGGCAGAGGGACTTGCCAAGAACCCCGAGTCATGCTCTGTGGACGCAGCTGGGAGACTGTGCCAAAGGGGCTGAGGGGCGGTCCTGTTTGCTGCTGTCCTTGGGCAGAATGACAGTTGGCATGTTTTCATTATGTTAGATAAGCAGGTTCAACAGACAGGCTTTCTCTAAAGGAAAATGATGATGTTGTTAATGGTGGTGATGATGGAGGTAGGGTGATGACAGCAGTAGTGGTAAAGATGAGGATGGTGGTGGTGCTGGTGGTGATAATGGTGGTGGTGGTAATGGTGGTGATGGTGGTGATGGTGGTGGTGGTGGTGGTGGTGGTGGTGGTGGTGGTGGTGGTGGTGGTGGTGGTGGTGGTGGTGGTGGTGGTGGTGGTGGTGATGGTGGTGGTGGTGGTGGTGGTGGTGGTGGTGGTGGTGGTGGTGGTGGTGGTGGTGGTGGTGGTGATCATGGTAGTGATGGTGGTGGTGATGGTGGTGGTGATGGTGATGGTAATGGTGGTGATGGTGGTGGTGGTGACGCTGGCCATGGCGGTGGTAGTGACGACAGTGTGATATGGGGGTGGTGAGACCTGATGTCATGCAGCCTTGCTATGTGCCTGGTCTGTCGAGGCCCTTGTCATACATCAATTCACCTTCATAAAACCTCTAAGAAGCAGGTGCTGTTATTATCTCCATTTTGCAGATGAGAGAACAGGGTAATGGCTCGAGCTCCCACAGCTGGGGAGAGTTGAGTGAGCTCAGTTTCTCCCCGGAACCTGACAGACTCTGATGTCCCCTTCCCTTGCTGCAGTGTGCCTGAGGTGTCCCTAGAGGAGTGCACTCCAAGCCCGGTGGTCTGGCTGAGGAACAGCAGGCGTCTGCCTGCTCACGTCACTGATGTCCAGGAGAAAGATGGGGAAGTTCGTGAATGACACTGGCCTCCTGTCCCCACTTCCTCTAGGCCACCACCAGCTCAGCTGGCAAGTTCCCAAAGTGGAGTCCGTCGTCTTGGCTAAGAGCCCCTGTGGCTGCCATCACAGGGCGGGGCAGGGTGCTCAGCCTCGGCACTGTGGACACTTCTATGCGCTGCAGGCTCTGTAGCAGGACCCTTGGCCTCTGCCCACTGTATTTCAGTAGCATCTCCTCAGTTGTGACAGACAAAGTCACAAGACATGGCCAAATGTCCCCTGGAGAACAAAAACAACCCCACGATTAGAACTACTGCATGACAAGCATGGGACCTACATAATGTAACTGACCTCAGGACCCTTAGAAGGCTCTTCTTCCAGATAGCAGTTCCCCAGCGGTGGAGACCCTGCCCCATTTGTCTCCCTTCTCATCCCCCGGGGTTGGTCTATAGCTCAGAACAATGAGGGGTCAAGAATTCATTGTGAAATTGAACACGGGACCGGGATGTAGGACCAAGCTCTGGGATGAACAGCAAACCTGGGGGCGCTGAGGACGGGTACCAAATTGGGTTCCATTATGCTGGTGGCAGAGGGGAAGTGGGCACCCAGGGCTGACAGAGCAGCCTGAGCAAGGGTTGGGGTGCACAAGGATACCTCAGGGAGGGCCCAGGGTGGGCGGGACAAGCAACGCGGCTCAGGACCTTATTACAAAAGGCCTTTGTTATAGTCTGGACGTGAGGCATCCCTCAGAAAAGCTCGTGTGTTACGCAGGAATGATTAGATTAGGAGATCTGTAACCTGACCAGCACGTGAGCCACTTGACGGAGTAATAATTTGAAGGGGCTGCTGTGCGCGTGGTGGCTGTAAGCAGTAGGACGGAGGTCACTGGGACGTGCCCTGGACTCTCTATGTCCCTGGCTCCTGATACTCCCCCTGCTTCCTGGCCGCAGGAGCAAACCACTGTCCTCCACCAGGCTCTGCCACCATGATTTTCTGCCTCAGGCCCAGAATGATGGCGTTGGCCCACCACGAACTGGACCTCTGCAACTGTGAGCCCCAAGTAAACTTGTCCTCTGAGTTGTTCTTTTTTTTTTTTTTTGGTACTGGGGATTGAACTCAGGGGCACTCGACCACTGAGCCACATCCCCAGCCCTATTTTGTGTTTTATGTAGAGACAGGGTCTCACTGAGTTGCTTAGCGCCTCGCCTTTGCTGAGGCTGGTGCGATTCTCCTGTCTCAGCCTCCCAAAGTGCCAGGATTACAAGCGTGAGCCACCGCGTCCGGCTCTCTGAGTTGTTCTTGTCAGGAGTTCTGGTCACAGTGATGCCAAGTTGACTAATACCGTCTGGAACATAACCTTCGGAGGATGTGAAGTCTTTAAAGGATTCCAAGCCAAGAACTGAGAGGCTCCACCTGCGATTTTAGAACAATTTCTCTGGTCGCTGAGGGCATGGATGGCGAACCACCAGGAGATGTAGCTGTTGATTAACTGGCAGGTGTCATAGTCATCCAAGGGAGAATTGAGGCCCAGCAGGGAGCAGGAGAAAGAAGGCATCTAGGTATAGCGAGGCACAGTGGCTCACGCCTGTCATCCCAGAGACTCAGGAGGCTGAGGCAGGAGGATCATGAATTCAAGGCCAGTCTGAACAACTTACTGAGACCCCGCCTCAAAATAAAATAAAAAAGGGTGGGGATGTAGCTCTGTGGCAGAGCCCTTGCCTAGCATGCCCAAGGCCTGGGGCCAGTCCCTAGCACCACATTAAAAAAAAAAAAAAGCAAAGAAAAGAGGTAGCAGCATCCTCCTATTTCATTGCCAATAAATTATAATTCTTTCCAAGAATGTAAAGGCAAGTATGACATTTCAGCCCTGTCATAAGTGATGAATAAAACAAATCTCCTCCAGCTCCGTGACACTGTTGGGCTGCTTCAGGCTGGCACGTCCTTCTGGCTTCCCTCATCCTGCAGAAAGCCCTGTCCCTGAAGGAGTCTTTCCCGAGCTTCTAAGACAGAGACTGTCTCCACTCCTAGCCTGCAGTTCCTGGGATAGGTGCTCTGTGTATTGTCATTTTAAGTGTTTGTTTTCTCTATGAAACAGTGAGTTCTTTGAGGACAGTGACTTTGTCTTCATTTATTCTTTGAGCCAATACTTACTGAGCACCTATGAAGAGCCAGGTGCTGAGCTACCCACTGAGAGAGAGAGCTGTGGGCAATGTCTTGCACCCCCAGCATCTACAGAGGGCCTGGGAATGAATGAATGAATGAATGGACCTTGGGGTCACTGAGGTGGCTGAGATCAGAGGTCCAATGTGTCCTCTGTGACTGCCCAGCAGGAAGTGACAGAGGAGGAACTACAGTCCTAGACAGAGAGCTCCTGGCAGCATTGTTAGCAGTAGGCACCTGATCCACCCCTCAGTTAGAAAGGGTAAGCCACGCAGAAAAGTATTTTTAAAAAGTGAAAACCGCCGGGCGCGGTGGTGCAAGCCTGTAATCCCAGCACTTAGGGAGGCTGAGACAGGAGAATCGCGAGTTCAAAGCCAGCCTCAGCAACGGCGAGGCGCTAAGCAACTCAGTGAGACCCGTTTCTACATAAAACACAAAGTAGGGCTGGGGATGTGGCTCAGGGGTCGATTGTCCCTTGAGTTCAATCTCCAGTGGCAAAAAAAAAAAGTGAAAACCATCTGAAATCTTATGGGTAACCACTGGGGAGATTTTAATGACCACCTCTCCGCACGCATGTTCCCATGCGCACACATACAGCACGTGCCTAAATTAGGTGCTAAGTGTTGAGTGATGTGCAAAAAAAGGATAGATATAGAAGTGGCCAAGGAAAAATGAAACATGCTGAACACAATCAGGGAAATGCAAAGGAAAGCCACAGTGAGATTAGACGGCACATCCACCAGGCTGGCTATTAATAAAAAATTAAAAAAAAAGAAAGATAGGTGATAACAAGTGTTGGTGAGGACGTGGAGAAATGACCACTGGGACTGGAAAGAGTCTGGCGAGTCCTCACACAGCTACACCTGCAGTCATGTGATCCAGCAGTTCCACTCCCAGGTCTACAACCAGGAGAAATGAAAACATACAGGACAGACAGGTGGAAGGGAAATGCCAGGCCCTGGCCCCGAAGACTTTTTGCATGAGTAGCTTTCAAGTCATTTGCCTATTATCCACAGTGAGAAATGGATTTTCTGTTTTGGCCTCTCTCAATCTCTCTCTCTCTCTCTCTCTCTCACACACACACACACACACACACACACACACAATCTGTGTCTATCTGTCCCAAGCAAAGATCTACAAAGCAATGTTCCACCATGCAATGGGCTATTCATTTTATTTTCTATTCTGCTCTATTTTTATTTTCAAAAATGCTAATCAGGAGTGAAATAAGTGGACAACACGTGAGCAAATGTATGAATTCCGGTTATGTGAAATTCCCTAGTGGGTAACACTGATCTATAGTGATAGAAATGAGGTTGGGGGCTGCCCGGGGTATGGACGGCATGGGCAGTGTTGGCTACCGAGTTGCTCAGGAGACGGAAATGTTCCACATTTTGATTTGGGTGGTGGTTACATGGCACATGCATACATCAAAAATAAATGCATAAAAATAAAAGCACATGGGGGGACTTCCCAGGGGCGTGGCCGTGTTCTATATCTTGAGGGGATTTACATGTCACAGGTGAGCGCCTTGGGTCAAAACACACCAAATGGGAGCCTTAAGACATGTGTAGGGCATTGTATGCAAATTTTACATCAAAAAAGAAAAAAAATGGTGGACAAACGTTAAACTCTAGCTGGTGATGGGCAGGCTGACATGGCAGGAAGAAGTTTCTGGCATCTGGGACTTCCTTTTTAAAGTGCATTAAAAAACAAGATAGGGGCTGGGGTGGTGGCTCAGTGGGAGAGCGCTTGCCTCGTGTGTGTGAGGCACTGAGTTCGATCCTCAGCACCACATGAAAATAAATAAATAAAGGTTAAAAAAAAGTGCACATTAGCCGGGCAAGGTGGCGCACGCCTGTAATCCCAGCACTTTGGGAGGCTGAGGCAGGAGAATCGCGAGTTCAAAGCCAGCCTCAGCAATGGCGAGGTGCTAAGCAACTCAGTGAGACCCTGTCTCTACATAAAACACAAAATAGGGCTGGGGATGTGGCTCAGTGGTCGAGTGCCCCTGAGTTCAATCCCTGGTACCAAAAAAAAAAAAGTGCACATTAAAAAAAAACAAGATAGGGGCTGGGATTGTAGCTCAGCGGTAGAGCGCTTGCCTCGCATGCGTGAGGCCCTGGGTTCGATCCTCAGCACTACATACAAAGCAATAAAATAAAGACATTATGTCCATCTACAGCTAAAAAAATATTTAAAAAAAAAAAAAACCAAGATAGATTGATGAATGGAGAAAGGAATGGGAAGATGGGTGGATGCGGGACAAAGCTAACATAAGAAAATGTTACTGCGTGTCAAGACGATTCACTAAGAAAAGAAGACTTTTTATAATTTTTATTATATTTAGTCACACATGACAGTAGAGTGTATTTCGACATATCCAACATACATGGAGTGTAACTTCCCATTCTTGTGGCTGTACCTGCTGTGGAGTTCCCCTGGTCATGTATTCCTACATGAACACAGGACAGTATGCCATTCATTCCACTGTCTTTCCCATTCCCACGTCCCATCCCTTCCCCACACCCCGCCCTGTCCTGTCCTGTGATCTCCTCCTCCATCGTGAGTCAGCATATGCGTATCAGACAGAATTCTCGGCCTTTGGTTTTCGGGGACTGGCTTATTTCACTTCATGATAGTCTCCAGTTCCATCCAGTAACTGGTAAATACCATCATTTCATTCTTCTTTATGGCTTTTCTTTATTTATTCTTCTTTATTCCATTGGGTCGATGTACCACATTTTAAAAGAAGTCTTTTCAATCAATGGTGCAGGGCCATCCTCATGCAGAAGAATAAAGTGGGATCCTGATCTCATCTACTCTGAACAGATCAAGGACTAAAATGTAAGAGCTAAAGTGTTAAGCTCTTAGGAAAAATATAGACATAAATCCTCCTGACCTTGGATTAGGCCAGGGTTTCTTAACTATGACACAAAAATAAAAGCAATAAAAGAAAATATAGATAAGCCAGAAATTATCCGGTTTAAAGGCTTTTGTGCTTTACAGGACTCTGCGGGGGTGGAGTGTGGTTTGTCCCCCACGGTTTGTGTGTTGGAGGCTTACCTTGCAGTGGGTGGTACTAAGTGATAGGACTTTTTTTGTCTTTTGTTTTACTCTTTGGTACCTGGGATTGAAACCAAGGGTGCTTGACCACTAAGCTACATCCTCAGCCCTCTTTATTTTTTATTTTGAGAAAGGGTCTAAGTGACTCTGGGCTTGGCTGGGTTGCTGAGGCTGGTCCCCAAACCGTGGTCCTCCTGAGCCACTGGAATTACAGTCATATGCCTCCATGCTTGGCCAGTGGTGGGACCTTCAAAAGACAGGGTCTAGTTGAAGGTCCATAGGTCATGGGGGCGTGCCCTTGAAAAGGATAAAGGCAGTTCTCCTGGGGCCATGAGTTCTTCCCAGAGCAAGGTGTTATGTGAGTTCCTCCTCACCCTGGCTTCCTGTCCCACATGTGGTCACTTCCTGCCATGATACCATCTACCATGAGATCTGAGGAGAAACTGGCACCATGTCCTTGAACCTGCAGAACAATGAGTTAAATAAGTTTCTTTATTTTATAAGTTACCCAGTCTTGGGTATTTTGTGGTAGTAACAGAAAATGGACAAATACAGATACCATCAAGAAGTGAAAAGAAAATCCATGGAATGGGAGAAACTTTTTTGTAAATCGCATAGGAAATAAAGGACTTGGGTCTAGAATATATAAACTGCTATAATTAAATAATAACAATGCTAATCACTGATTTTAAAAATGGGTAGAGAACTTGAATAGTTCTCCAGAGAAGATATAAAAGTGGCCAAGAAAAAATGAAAAGTGCTAAACACAATCAGGGAAATGCAAAGGAAAGCCACAGTGAGATTAGATGGCACATCCACCAGGCTGGCTATTAATAATAATAATAATAATAAAGATAGGTAATAACAAGTGTTGGTGAGGACGTGGAGAAATGACCACTGGGACTGGAAAGGGTCCAGCAAGTCCTCACATGGCTACACCTGCAGTCATGTGATCCAGCAGTTCCACTCCTAGGTCTATAACCAGGAGAAATGAAAACATACGCCCACGCAAAGATCTGAACACAAACGTCCTAGCAGCTTGACAGTGGACCAAGGTGGAAAGGACCCAGATATTCACCAGTGATAAGTAAAAGGTGATATACCCACAATAGGGATAGTATTTGGTAATAAAAAGACAGTGACACAGTGCCATAGGATGAACCCTGAAAACATTACACTAGGTGAAAGAGGCCAGGGCCAAGGGTCACCAGTTGTATGATTTTATTTGTCAGGCAAATTTATACGAATAGCTAGTAAGTTTGTGGTGGCCCAGGCCTGGGAAAGTAGGAGACCAAGGTTGAGTGGTCCGGGGCTGCTTCTTGGGTTATGAAAATATTCTAAAATTGGTAGTGGTGATGTGAACATACCAAGGCCACCAAGCTATACACTCAAAAGAATGAAATACATGGTATATGAATTACATATCAATAAAAAGTTTAAAAGTGCTAATTTGGATATGCAACCAAGAGCATGACCCATTTAGGGGAAAAAAAACAATAAATCGCACTTCACCAAAATTTAACACTTCTGGAAATAAAAAGCCACAAGCTATAAAGAGATATTTGCAAACCATTTATCTAATAAGGGAATTGTATCCAGAATATGTAAACAACTTCAAAACTCAGTAAGAACAGCCGGCTGGGGAGACTAAGGCAAGAGGATCACAAGTTCGAGGCCAGCCTCAGCAACTTAGTATGGCTCTAAACAACTTAGAGAGACTCTGGCTCAAAATAAAAAATAAAAAGGGCTGGAGATGTGGCTCAGTGGTTAAGCACCCCTGGGTTCAATTCCTGGTACCAACAAAATAAAACAAACACCTCAAAGCTCAATAAGTAGAAAACAAAAACTCACTCTTTTAAACTCATTTTTTAAATTTATAAACATAATGTACAGCAAATAAACACATGAAAAGATGCTCCACATTGTTAATCATTAGGGAAATTAAAAACACAAGAAGATATCATTGCACTAATATTCGAATGGCTAAAGATTTTTAACATTTTGACAATACCAGGTAACAGTAAGGACTGGAGCAGCTGGAATTTTCATACATCACTGCTGCTGGTGCAAAATGATACAGTTGTTTGGAAACGTTTCTTATGTAGTACAATATGACCCACTTTCCTCCTCCTAGGGATTTACCCTAGGGAAAAGAAAACTTAGGTCCATGTGAAAACCCTGTCTGCAAAAGTGTGCAGTGACTTTATTATAATTGTGAAGAAACGCAAACAATTCAGAGGTCCCTTAGCTAGGGAATGGACAGAGAAAATGATCCATTCACTCAAGGGCACATGACTTGGCGATATAATGGCCTTGTGGTCCACGAGACACCACACACACAGGGATCTTGAATGCTTCATGCATTACGCATTACCAGAGAAGCCAGACTCACATGCCACATACCATGTTCCATTTATAGGACAAAGTATAGGGACAGAAAATAGACCAGCGGTGGAGGGGTCAGGGGTGGGAAGAAGGGTCGGCTACACAGGGCATGGGAGAACTTTCTGGATTGAGTCAACTCTTCTGTGTAGCGTGTGGTGGCAACTACTCGAATTGGTTTCTCAAAACCGATAGAACTGTATGTTCAAAAGGATAAATCTGACTGCCTACAAATTCTACTTGAATCTAAAAAAAAAATGCACACTAATAATGGTAGAATCTAGATGAAGGGAACGTGGGTACTCACTGGACAATCTAACATCTTTTAACATTTCAGTGTGTTTGAACATGTTCATAATCAGATGTTTGGGTAGCTTGGGTTCATAATCAAAAAGATGTTGGGTGGCTGATAGAAATAAATAAATGCATGGACAACCGAACAGAAAATGGTGAGTCATTTCTCCTTTCCCAGCTGAACAGTAAACGTAGTTGTGAAAGCATCTCAGGTCATGGTCCAGCGCGTGGACTTTATAGGCTATTGATGGCTCTTACTTTGAAAAAATACTACCAGGTTGTGGCATTTGACCTTCACCTCAGCTCCTGGTTGGTGAACTGAGCTGGGCAGATGCCCTTCTCCAGGCCCAGGGATGGTGGGAGGTCCCGTGGGGAGCTGGGAGCCATGCCTGGCTCCTTCCTATCATCTGAGGGGGCACCTTAGAGGGAAATGGCGGCCTGGCGTCCCTGGGAGAGGCGCACCTTCCTCCATGTCAGCCTGGGTGGAGCGCAGAGGGCAGCAGATGTCCTGGAAGTCACCAGTGTGCATGACAAGCCCAGGGCCCCATTCCATCAACTGGGTCAGACCTGGGTTTCCACTCCTGTCTCTGGGTGGGCAGAGGCTTCCCAACAGGGACAGAGGGTCACTTTCTCACCAGCCTTATCTTGCGGGGAGAAAGGGCCACACTTACTTTAATGTATTGATAAAACCAATCCCTGTATATGCCATATTCTTGGAATTGTGGGTAATTTCGACTTCTAAAGGGGACATGAACCGGGAAGTGTTCTGCTGCTTAAGTTCCCACTGGGTCCATCTCTGCTTTGGTTTTGTTTTTGGGGGTGAGGGGTCCTAGGACGGAACCCAGGGCCTTGCACATGCTGGGCAAATCCTCTACCACTGAGTTACGTCTCCAGCCCTTTCTGTTTTTAACAGTTGGTCTTCCTGCCTGAGGTATTGCAGTCCAAGGCAAAACCCCTGTCTTCTTCACCTGCCTCACCTCCTGACTCTGTGCTCCTACCCCCCAGCTCTGCATACCCACAGCTCGGAGGGGAAGCCATGATTTTCTTATCTCTTTGCCTTCCCATAGACCTCACCACCACCCCCCAAACTCCTATGCATCCTTCAGTGCCCTGCTCAGAGTGCACTTCACCTGTGCAATCCTCCCTGGACTCTCCCTCAGGACAGCTGCAATGATTCTCTTTTCTACATTTCCACCAAGCTGCAGTGCTCCTCTGTGGTTGGGCTGAATTTCTCTCTAAATGCACGACATGCCATAGGAATTTGTTGTTCCAAATGAAATTAAGTCTGATGCCAAAACCTGGAGCTCCAGAGTATAATAAATTACTTTCAGTGGCTGGCTGCACTCTCTCGTGCCGTTGGGGTGAAACAGGGTGGGGGTGGGGCATCGTATTTAGTGAAACCCTTAGGGGGACCCTCTGGTCACTGATCTGTCGAGGACACCACTGCTGGTATTCTTTGCAGTTTGGGATTGCTCCCTCATGTCTTTTCCCCTATGTCCCCTTCCTGCCCAGGAAGTTTCACTAGAAACACAGCTTTGGCCTGGCTTGCCTAGGGGAGGGGGCCAGGGACGCCGAGGCCAGATCTCTTCTGCCAACACCCTGTTCTTGTGGATCAGCACTGACCTCACCACGTTATGGGACCTTCTTTCCTCGCCTGACCTTCTTCTGAACATGAGTCTTTTGAGGTCCAGGAGGACTCATTGATCTTGGTCTCCAAAAAGCCAAGACTAGGCTTTCTCACTGTGAGACAAGGACACGTTTTTATCAACCTCTCTGAATGTCAGCTTCCTTGCCATTAAAATGGGGAGAATAATCGTACTAAACTTGCACAGTACTGAGACTGTTGGGCTGAGCCAAGCATGCCCTTAGAAAAGCCCGGGGCAGGCATTAGGAGCACAATTTGTGTGGTTTCTACCTTTGCTTTTTATTCGCCTGATTGTGACTTGTGCTATGTAGATGCCCACAAAGCAGCCACCCCCTCTCCTCCCTTCCAGTAGAGAGGCTAAAAATGCAGGCGGCTCACCTTCGCAGCCTCCCTTGCAACTGGGGCACTAGCAGGTGACCCAATCTTGGGCCAAGGGGACTTGAATGAGACTGTGTAGGTTTCTGGGAAAGAATTTCCTCCCTGCTAAAAAGAGACAGAGATAGAAAGAGACTGAATATCGTTACGGAGGAAGGAAAAGCCTGGACCTGTGGCATCCATTTCGTGACCATGAGGACAGAACTAAGGTAAAAGCCAACATCCCGAAGGCATCAAAGTAGGGCCCTGGTGACATGATTGAATTTCTGCCCCAAGCCTGGGACTTCCTACTTTAGAAGACTTTTGTTTAAAAATGATCTGAAATGTCTTTATTACAAAAGTCAAAAGTATTCCATTGAGCACATTATTATAAAAATTTATACTCAGAAATGGTTGAAAGTGGTAGCACCAGGATGGAAATCCTGGGCTCCCGAGGGCTAGTTTCAGTGGGTCCATGAGCACCCCTTCAGCCCAGCCCCTCTCTCCAATTCAGGTTCAAAGCAGCACAGAACTGGCTGCCCAGGAGTCAAGGATGGCTAACACTCTTGGTCCACAGGTGCCTGCTTGGCCTCATGGGCAGCTCTGCAGCTTCTTCACGGAAAAGAGGGTGAATACATGAAAGAAGAAAGTAAGAGCTCCTAGGGCACTTGCCTAGCATTCAGGAGGCCCTGAGTTCAATGGTCAGCTCCACACAACACATATTTAAATAAAAGAGGCCGGGCGCAGGGGCCCACGCCTGTAATCCCAGCGGCTCTGGAGGCTGAGGCAGGAGGATCGCGAGTTCAAAGCCAGCCTCAGCAACGGCGAGGCACTAAGCAACTCAGTGAGACCCTGTCTCTACATAAAACACAAAATAGGGCTGGGGATGTGGCTCAGTGGTCGAATACCCCAGAGTTCAATCCCTGGGGAGTCAAAAAAAGAAAAGAAAAGAAAAAGGAAAAGAAAGAACAAAAGAGAAAGGAGATAAGGAGACAAACACCGTGAATGATCTGAAATCCTGCGGCCGTGTTTCCATCTGTTTTATCGCACAGCCTTTTGCCTGTTCAGCTGAGCCATTGGAGCCCCCGCTGAGTGCTGGTCTCAGCTGCTCTGTGGCCACACAGAAACCCCTCTCTGTCGTGGGCTCTCGCTTCATCCTGTTTCTGCTCTGCTCTGGCACCTTGTGCGTTCTCTGGTGTCGCAGACTCTGTCTCCCCGTGATGCTGTGAAAGGGGGTGATGGGCTCCGCTTCACTTGTTTCTGGTGAATTTTGTGGCTAGAAAGCATTTCACGGGAAAGACAACTGCACAACCTATTTTTTACCACAATAGCTGCCGGTCCTGGGGCGATGCAGGGTGTTCCAGGAACAGCCAGGGGGCTCCTTGCCCAGGTGAGTGTAGGGTGGCCGGTCACACACAAGCTGAAAAGTGAGGAGCGCTGTTGGGTTTGGGTGTGGTTTGAGGGTCACCTGGAGGTTCCTGTGCTGGAGCTTAGTCCTCAGTATGGTGAAGTGAGAGGTGGGGGGACCTTTAGGAGATGGAGCCAGTGGAAGGCAGTTGTACCCCCAGGAGGCTGCCCCCCAGAGAGATTGATAGAGTTCTTGTGGAGCCCTGATTGGTTTCCACAAGAGTAAGTAGCTCCGTGGTCGAGCACTTGCCTAGCATGTTCGAAGCCCTGGGTTCCATCCCCTACACCAAAACAAAACACAACCCTGACCCCTGAGTCCCTCTTGCTTCTCCCTCTTGCCCACATGATTCTGCTGTGATGCCATCTGCCATAGTTTGATGCAAGCAGGAGGGCCCTCACCAGAGGCCAAAAAGATGGAGCTGCCCAGTCTTGGATTTTCAGCCTCCAAACTTGAAGCTTTTGAAAAGCTCCACTTTTCTTTCTAAAGTGCTCAGCCTCAGGTATTTTGTTATAGCAACAGAAAACAGACTAAGACAGATGGTGTCATAATACATTTAGAGGCTCTGATGGGTCTCCAGGAGTCAAGAGATATCATTTGTCTGTTCCCAAATTTTCAGTGGCTGTGTCCTCTCTTTTATGTCATCCCATTTCTGTACAATATAACCATAGTTACATTGATGGGTGCCTTCCTGTCACCTCTCTTCCTGGACCACTCCACTCCAGCTGTGCTTTCTATAGTCAATAACCACAGCATCACCAGATTCATCTTCAAATTCTCATCCAACCTCCTTCTGTCTGTATCCATTCATTTTTCATGGAACAGTCTCTTCTGCTAATTCATGCGATATAGCGTTGACTCCCCTGATCACCCCTGACCTCTGTGAGCAACCTTTCCTCCTCCTTCTCATCTTGTCTTCTAAATCTAATCATTCGCTACCTCCTCCCTTTTCCCTCCAGCATTCACCTTGCTCTGCTCATTTGTACACTTACTATTCCCTTCTTGGATACACAGCCACTATCAAAGCTACGACACTGCAGAAGGGGATGAAGTCAGTGCATGTTATCCCTGGAGCCCCCTAGCCCCCATTCCTCTCCCCAGAGTGAACCTCCATGAGTACGTGGATGTACATTTTTTCCTCGACCTTGTTCATGGGGGGCATGATTCCATGTTGTGGTTTTTATCTCAGCTTCCTGGGCAGTCCCCAGTTTCTATCTCTAGCTCTGTCTTTTCTTCCCACGGTCTAGTGTTTGATGATCCACCCATCATGGGCATTTTTCCTTGATATCTCTTCAGCCCCCTCAACCTCAAAAATACCTCAGGCCAAAGTCAGTGTCTCTTCCCAGGCTAACTTCTTTGTACTCAGCCTCAATATGATGTCACCATTCCATTGAGCAAGCTGCAGATAATGTCATCTTTGACTTCCTTCTCTTTGTCTTCCCCATTCTCTCTCATGAAATAGTCATGGTCCACCATGGCCTATCCATTCCACCTTTGTATTCATTTTCACATTGGACTTATTTCCCCATCCTGCTGCCTTGTTCTGGTCCAGTCCTTCACCTTCTCTTACCTGCACTAGAATGGTGTCCTCTCATCTGGTTTCCCTGCTTTTCATTGTTTATGGCAGCCTCTTTATGTATCCTATGCGGTATCATGATTTAGATACAATGATTTGGGGGATGTTTGTTAGAGCAGCATTACCTAGCTAATCCTGACTAATACATACTCACTATGTTCCAATGAACTCTTTTGGATTAAATTATCCAGAGTCAGTTTCTTGTATGTAAAACAGCTTAACCAATAAACTCTACCAGCACTTAGCAGTTTCTTCCTTGATCACACTTACTCATTGTTTATTTCCTTCCCTCACACTTCATTCAGGCTGCAATGATGCCCACTCTCTGGGTACCTAGAGAATGAGTCATGGTTGGCTTAAGCCAGTGATACCAATATCATTCCCTTTATCATATTCTCACTCTATTAGGCAGGAATCTCCAGAGAGACAGAGCCAGTAAGATCCGTATGGATGCAAGGAGATATAGGAGAGGGGATTTATTGGGGGGATTGGCTCACATGATTATGGAGGCCATCCATAGGCTGGAGACCCTGACACTGGTACAATGGCTCAGTCCAAGTATGAAGCAAAGACTTCAATAGTGTAATTCACAGTCCAAGAACAAAGACTTGAGAACCCAGGAGGCTGCTGGTATAAATTCTATGGCTGAAGAGAGCCTGGAGTTTTCATAGTTTAGGTCAGAAGCAGGAGAGTGTATCCCACCTCTAGGAGAGAGAGCGATCTGTCTCTTCTGGTTTTGTTCTATTCTGGCCCCTTGGTGACCGGACGGTGCCAACCCATACCACGAGTGGATCCTCCCCACCAAGCCCACTCAGACCTCTCCACCAATCTCCTCCAGAAATAGGCCCACAGACACTGAAAAATAATGCATTACCAGGTTTCTAGATACTCCTTAATCTCATCGACTTGATACCTGGAGTTAACCACCACACTCACTTTCCCAGATTCCTTTGGAGCAAGGGCTGTTGATAGGATTCCATTCCAGCCAGTAAGACATAGGAGGGAAATCTGGAGAAAGGCCCATGAAGAGAAAGACCTTCTGCCCTGCTGTCCCCAGGACCATCAATATCATGTAGCTTTAGAAGTTGCAATATTTTTTGGGGGGAGAAGCAGTATCAAGAATTGAACTCAGGGGCACTCGACCACTGAACCACATCCTCAGCCCTATTTTGTATTTTATTTAGAGAGAGGGTCTCACTGAGTTGCTTAATACCTCACTTTTGCTGAGGCTGGCTTTGAACTCACGATCCTCCTGCCTCAGCCTCCTGAGCTGCTGGGATTACAGGCGTGTGCTACCACACCGGGCAGAAGTTTCAGTTCTTGAGGCTGGCATTTAACATCATTAAATCCACCTTCTCACCCACACTCACACTGGGACCTGGGCAGGAGCCTGGGAGCTAAGCGCAGGCACATCCTTCATAGTAGCTGGCTTGCAAAGATGGCCCCAGGTGAACCTACCACCCAGGATTCGTGTTCTTGGGCAGCCTACCCCCACTCGGAACCTGCACTGGTCCCCTGAAATATTTTAACTGTTAGAGTGCGAAGGAGATGCTGCTGTTCTTGTCTGCACCAAAGCTTTCAGCAGGCCTAGTAGGTGCTGATTTATATTCCCAGGGTCCCTCAGCTGTGGGTACAAGAAACCCAGCGGCCCTGAGTCAACCATGAGATGAGGAAGTACAAACTAGCTTCAGCGAGACGCCAGGTGGAGGAGAACCCAGACACTTGGCCAACACAGTGGACGGGGCTCCAAATTCATGACGTCATTTAAGCCATGCCAATAAGCCCCCACGCACTCTTGTCCTGACACCAAGAGAGCGAGACGAGCTGAGCAACTCAGGGTGAAAAAGTAACTGTGGATCTCATCTCTGGTCAAGGTCAAGAGCCTTCCCTTCCTTGCATGTGACGGCCACTCTTCTGCAGCCATGCTTGGTTTATACTGCTAGATCAGCTTTCCTCCTCATCCAATAGATCCTGTCCTCCAGAGACTCATTTCGGGTGCCACTTCTTGTATAGGATGGTCTGGATTATGTCCACTCTGAATGCTGGGTGTTTTGACCCATTTGGGAATAGTGGATGTTTTTACCCACCATGCACTCAGGTATTTGTTACAGCGATGGTAAGCTGGCCCATGTGGGCTATGTACCATGACTTAGCTATAATGATTTGGGGGATATTTGTTAGAGCAGCATTACTTAGTCTATCCTGACTAATAGATACCCAACACCCTCCTAATAAACTCTTTTGACTTAAATTATCCAGCATCAATTTTTTGTACTTAAAATAGTTGAATCAATAAACTCTACCAGTACTTAACAATTTCTTTCTTGATCACATTTATGAATGTGCATTTATCTCATTTTTCCTTATCAGCTGAAAATGACTTGATCACAGGGACTATTAACATTCATCTTCACAGGGCTGGGGATATTGCTCTGTGATAAAGCATCTGCCTAGCATGTGCAAGGCCATATGTTCAATCCCACATACTGTAAATAAATTCTTCTTTGCATCTAACCACACTGCTGTATACTCACTAGGCTCTTGGTGATATTTATTGTGATGAAAACAAAAAATGAATGAAAATGAAAAATTTGACAAGTCAACTAGATACTTTCTTTTCAATTGTGGTTTCTTAATCCATTTTCGAGTGGGTTTTAATTAAAAGAGATTTAAAAATATGAGTGTACTTCTACTTTTACTATGATAAATAACATACATAATAAATTTTTTAAATTATTTTTTCAGTTGTCAATGGACCTTTGTTTTACTTATTTACATGTGCTGCTGAGAATTGAACCTAGTGCCTCACACATGCTAGGCAAGCGCTCTACCACTGAGCCACCACCTCAGTCCCCATAATAAATTTTTGTTTTTTGGGGTACCAGGGATTGAACTCAGGGTCACTCAACCACTGAGCCACATGCCCAGCTCTACTTTGTATTTTATTTAGAGACAGGATCTCACTGAGTTTCTTGGCACCTTGCTTTTGCTGAGGCTGGCTTTGAACTCGCGATCCTCCTGCCTCAGCCTCCTGAGCCTCTGGGATTATAGGCATGTGCCACCACACCTGGGCATAATAAATATTTTTAAATTTTATAATTTCAATGATATAAGAGATTACACTTCTATTATGATGACAGTGGCATATATACATACATATATATGAATATATATATATATTCAATCACATTATAGTCATAACTTCAAAAAACTTTAAGTGCCAAAGTGTAAAATGCTTTTGAAACATCAGAACAAAATTCACTGAGCTCTTAAATCTGTCACAGACACTATATAGAGGGTTTTTACTTTTCCATCTTCCAACCGATCCCATCCCTAATCCCAATGACTATCCTTATTATAGTCAAAAGGAAAAGTTTTTGGAAAAGTCTGGAAACCATTATCAACTCAGGAAACAAAACCCAGGAAACTGAAACCATGAAGAAGAACCACAGAGAAGAGAAAATTCTACATTTTCGTCCATTTGAAAAGAAACACATGTAAAGAGGAAATGATTGACAGCCTGCTCCCAGTGACGGAAGACTAAAGGAAAGAGAACTGGTTTGGCTAGAATAACCTTCAAGCACATGGGACGTGGGCGCAAGAATGGGTTTAGGTGTGTTCGAGATCAGTGCTTCTCCAACCCCTTCATATACTGTCATTCACCTGCGGATCCTGTTACAACAGAGCAGGGAGCTGGGTGCCATGGCACATGCCTATAATCTCAATGGCTCAGGAGGCTGAGGCAGGAGGATCGCAAGTTCAAAGCCAGCCTCAGCAACTTAGTGAAGCCCTAAGCAACTCAGGGAGACCCTGTCTCTAAGTAAAATACAAAATAGGGCTGGGGATATGGCTCAGTGGTGGACAGCCCCTGAGTTCAATTCCTGGTACCCCAAAAGAATAAAATAAAATAAAAATTAGAGCAGGGCCTCAGATTTAGCTTACTAGAGGTCTCTCAAGGTCACAGGCAAAACCAATGCCACTGGTCCATGGACCACACTTAGAAATCAAAAGCAAAAAACTCTTGTGATGACAGACACTGTTATCCAAGAGCTTTTCCAAGGCCTGATCCAGGGTATTGATTAGCTTGCCCTAATGCAGCCTTCCATCAGCTCTATTCAGGTTGGTTAGAAGACACCTTGTGTCTTATCTTCACATTGCTTCTTTGGCAACTTCACCATCTTTTTAGATAAGATCCAAGAACATGGAAGTGGTCAAAGCAGAGGTCTGAGCAGCATAAGCAGACAATGAATTTTCTGTACTAAAATGTTTGCACTTGACTGATATTCAGCTTTATTTTCTGGTCACTTTTCTACAAAGGCCTGCCATGGGTTTGTTTAGTCCACACAGCATTAAAAGCAGGCAATTCGCGGCACTTTTGAAGTCCAGCATTCTAGAGGCTGAGGCAGGAGGCAGGAAAATCACAGGAGCCCAGGAGTTTAGGGCCAGCCTGGGGAACATAGCGAGACCCCATTTAATAATAATAATAAAAATACTTGGCTGGGGCTGAGGTTGTGGCTCAGTGGCAGAGCGCTTGCCTTGCACGTGTGAGGCACTGGTTTCGATCCTCAGTGCCACATAAAAATAAGTAAACCAAATAAAGACACTGTGTCCATGTATAACTAAAAAATATTTTTAAAAAATAGTTGGCAATCATAAGGAGAGATCAGGGCTGCTGCTAGCCTGACAGAAGGAAAGAGATGGAAATATTATCAGAAGCTGACCCAGAATTAAAAAGTCAAGTAACCTTGGGGTATTCCCTGTGCTACTGTTTGCATCTGGAATGTTCCTCAAGACCCAAGTATTAACGACTTGGTCCTCAGAGTGGTCCTATTGGGGGATTGGGAAAACTTTAAGAGATGGGGCCTATTGGAGATCTTCAGGTTTCTGGGGTCATGAGGACAGTGGCACCCTGTTTCTTCCTCTTTTTCTTTTTCACTTCTAGCTAAAGAGGGGAATGGCCATGTGCTCTCAGGATAGGCTGCACCCCTGCTTCCACAGCAGAGGCATAAAAGCAATAAGACCACCCAAACCTTTTATCTTTATAAGTTGATTATCTCAGGGATTTGTTATAGTAACGGAAAGCTGACTAGCCCATCCTGCAAAGGCAAAATACTCTAGATGTTTGTTCTCATCACAAAAAGATATTGTGTATTGACATATACATTTTACACTTATTAACAAAGACAATACAAAAGCTTAAAAATGTTGGTGCTGGGGCTTGGTTGTAGCTCAGTGGTAGAGTGCTTGCCTAGCATGTGTGAGACACTGGATTCGATCCTCAGCACCATATAAAAATAAATAAATAAATGAATGAATGAATGAATAAATAAATAAATAAATAAATAAAGGTATTGTGTCCATCTACAATTAAAAAATATTTTAAGGGGCTGGGATTGTAGCTCAGCGGAAGAGCGCTTGCCTTGCATGCGTGAGGCCCTGGGTTCGATCCTCAGCACCACATACAAAGCAATAAAATAAAGACATTGTGTTCATCTACAACTAAAAAAATATATAAAATAAATAAATAAATAAATTTTAAAAAATATTTTTAAAAAATGTTGGTGCTTATAAGGGCATATGGAAAATTCACTTATGTTACAATACCACTCAGAGGTATCTCAGGTAAATAGGCTGTAACATTATCCCAAATATATCTATATCTATTCATCTATCTGTCATCTATCTTATCTGTGTTTATATGCATATGTACATAGAGTATCAATTTCTTGAAATTAAAATATTTATGATCACTGACTCAATTATTTTAAAAAATAACATTTCTTATGATTACAAAATAAGACACGTTCTTGCAGAAAAATTAGAAAATATGAAATGATAGGAAAACATTTTGACCTAAGTTACTCTCAATCAGATAATTGGCATGTAATATTTTGATGTATGCCCTTCTAGTTTTCTTCCTCTCTTTAAATATTCTACATTATGTTGCTTTTTTCTGACATCGAGTGTTTTTTTGAAACACATTTTTTAGTCTACACAGTTCCACAGATTTTTACTCACTCCGACAATTCTCCTTTACAGACATTGTCCTGTGGAGACGTGGAGTTATTTCCATTTTTGCTTGATATAGCTAAGGCTATGATGCACTTCCTCATACACTAAACTCTGTAGGCATCTCTGATTACTCAGATTCCCAGAAGTGAAATTATGGGGTCAAAGAACATGGGCACATCCGGGCTCTTGATGAGCACAGCTAAACTGCCCTGAAGAAAGATGGACCCCTCTAGGCTGCCTCTAGCAGTGCGCTTGCTTCTGAGCCTGGGGTTGAGTCTTCCCTGACTTTCAACTTAGGAAGTGTGCTAACAGTTGACCTTTGGCCACTGTCACCATCCTTCTGAGGTGTTAAGTTAGGTTTAAACTTGAGGAAGTCATTGTGCCTGAGCCCTTTTGTAGCAAACTGTGACCTGGCATGGAACCTAACTTGGGAGAACCAACTCTGGAAGCAAATGGCTGAGTCTAGCAGCCAGGCCCTGGCAAGGGGCAGGAGGCTGGCTGATTCAAACGAGCCAGTCAGCCAGTCCTAACCCGGAAGCTGTCTCTGGACCTGATTTGCATCTTCTGTCCATCATTGGTCTGAGCACTGGTGTGTCCTGGGAGTTCTTTGAACCTGCTCTGGTTCGGAGGGCTATTCATTTTTAGAATTAAAAGGCCACTTAAGATCTTTAAACATGTTATAATTTTGTCTTTTTGAAAAAGATGGCAATGAGTATGGGAGGATCATTTCCCCCTTCTCTCCATTAATTTGAATCCGTTACTTCCCTTGGATCAAATTTAAAATGTCCTGAATCCAAAAATCACAATAAGCTGTAGATACTGACAAGGGCTGTCGTGGAAGGGGTTGACCAGGGCTGAAGTGAGAGCTGTTCTCCAGTCTTTCCCTTTCTATTTCCTCCTCTATTGCTGGCTGCTTAAAAAATAAAAAAATTGTTTTTTCATGTTTTCATTCTTCTATTAGAAATTTACAACAAATTACAGAGCAGTAGACGTGAAAAAAAAAAAAAAGATTTCTCCATTTTCTATCCCCAACACCAATCACCGTTGAGATTTTGACATATCTGCTTGCATCCCCCTTCCTAAAGGCAGATTTTGAAAAACTACACTAACACTGAATAGTTTTATTACTTTAATTTAAAACTAGAAATTATAGATAAGATATAAGATATTTTATTCTCTAGTCCTATTGCAATTCCCCCAAGTGCCTTTTAGTTTGAATTCTGTAACAATCTTTGAAAATAATTTCATATGTATGTATCAACTGAAAAATATATATTACTATTTTGCATTTTACCAAATTTGAATAAATGGTAATATTGCTTTATCATTTTTGTATTTTTCTGTCTCTCCACTCTATGCTTCCAAGATTCATTAATGTAGATATTTGTGAGTTAATTCATTCCGTTGTGCATGCATATTTTGCTTTTTCATTTCCTTATTAACGGGATGTAGGAGGCTCCATTTTCCCCCTCTATGGCCAATAACATTGCAGCAAACCTGGAGTGCATGAGGGAGATTTTTCTCCCATTAAATTCCTAGAAATGGAATTGCTAGATGAGCCTTTTCGATTTCAATAACCCTTGACTGCAATTCAGAGTGTTTCTAAGAATACTTACAACCCCACCAGGTACATAGAGAATATTGGTCCCACCTCACCATTGATGACATCTTGCCATTATAATGAGGGAAACTTTGGTATCTTTATTTTTTTCCTTTATTTCCAACTAACAGTAAGGTTTGTTAGCACAAAAGGACCAGGCCAGATGCGAACGTCACAGATCAGCACAGCTTTTATTCAGTAAGTGGAGTCACGCCTCTGATGGACCCACTTTCCCGGTGGAGATTGAGCCACTGGCCAAAGGGGGCGTTTATGCTTATATGTTACACTGAGGGATGACTTTAATTAATGAGTGTGTCAGTTTGGGCACTTAGGAATTTGAAGATCTGTTCTTACTGGGCCAGATGCAGGTCTGGGGTCAGCGGTCAGTATCTGGAAAAGGATTTGTTTCAGGAAGGATCAATGCTTTGGCCTCTTCCCAGAGACTGTCATTCCAGGCTTGCTGGATATCTCCTCCCGGGGGCCTGTCTTGTCACTGGGAAAGAATGTATTGGGAAAGGATCATATATTGCCCTCTCCCCAGGCCACGCTATTTTGGGGTTTGTCATTTCCATATCCAATAAGGTTTAACATCCTTTTATACACACACACACACACACACACACACACACATTAGCCATTTGAATTTTTTCTTCTGGAAGAGATATTCTTTGGATACACTGGTCGACTCAATTTTTGCATATGTGTTTGTAATATAAATGGACCTGCCATTTCCCTTAATTTTGTTGTCCTCTTTTTGGCATCCAGATTAGACTAGCCTCACAGAATGTACTGGACAGCTTCATCTCACCATCCCAGGGCAGTTTACACAGTGCAGTCTTTGCCTTTTCTTTGTGGATCACCGTTATATAACCTGACCTGGGCATTTTAGGAGTTGGAACAGATTCTAGATGATCATTTCAATTTCTTTAAAGATTACTAAGTTTACTTTTCTTCAGGTTTTGTAGTTGGTATTTTTGTCAAAAATTATCTCTTTGGTCTAATTTGTTAAATGTATTGGCATAAAGTTGCTCATAGTATACACTTATATTTTCTAAAATTTACTTCATCTGGAATATCCTCTTTGCTCTCTTTATAATATTATGTTATTTTCTCGATCAATCTTATAAGAGGTTTTAGTAGTTTTATTGGTCTCTAATAGAATACCAGCTTTTGGTTTCTATAATCAACTTCAGATTTTTTTTAAACTTATTTCTGCTTTGTGATTATTTCCTTCCTTCTGCTTTCCCTGGGTTTATTTAGTTGTTTTTCTGACTCTTCACATTTTTGTTTTGTAATAAGTACACTTAAGATTCTAAATTCCCCTTTCATTATTGTTTTAGTTGAATCCTACGAGTCTGTTGGGTGAGGTTAGGCTTTTGTTATCCTTCATTTCTGAATATTTTGAAATTTCCATATTGGTTTTCTTTTTCATATGTCTGTATTTCTTAGTTTCCAGATTATTATTTTTCTTTTAAAAATGGATGGTGAGATCTTCGAACTTTCAGCAAAGGATATATACTGAACCCCCGCGTGCACACTCCTGTACTTACTACCTAGCTTAAGAAGGAAAACTCAAATGTATGCTGACAGTTTTTAGCCTTACTTTTCGTAAGTTATAGATGTGCATAGAAAAATAAATCATCCTGACTTCCTGGCCCCTTCTTCAGAAGCAATGGCAGTTACTAATCTAAGGTGTATTCTGTGTGTGGTGTGAGTTTCTCTTTGGGTCTCTTTTTGTTGTTGATTTTTAACTTGACTGTGTTGTGGTTCGTGTGTGGTCTATAGATTCTCTGGAATTTACTGAAGCTGCTTCTTGGCTGAGCACACAATCCATTTCTGCACATGTTCCAAGCATGTTTGAAAATAATAGATATACCAAGTTCTTGCTCTAACATACAAATCCGATTTCATTATTTCCTCTCCGATAGGATAGTTTCTATGGTCTCAGGTGAAGGAACGCTCTTAGCATATATTTTTTTTTTTTTGGTACTGAAGATTGAACTCAGGGGCACTCGACCACTGAGCCACATCCCCAGCCCTATTTTGTGTTTTATGTAGAGACAGGGTCTCTCTGAGTTGCTTAGGGCCATGCTGAGTTGCTGAGGCTGGCTTTGAACTTGCAATCTTCCTGGCTTAGCATCCTGAGCCACTGGGATTACAGGTGTGCACCATGGCACCCAGTTTAGAGGTATCTCTCCTGCTCTTTAGGCAGAACGATCCTGTCTCCATACACACTTAAGCCCATCCTCTTGTAAGTCTTAAAAGTCTTACCTTCCTAAACCCTAAGAGTAGCCAGCTCTCTCCCCCTCATTCCATTCCCCCTGGGGTGGCTTCCTGCCCTCTCTATTAAGGCTGCTCTTATTGACCATCAAACTCCAGATCAGTGACCTTTTCTTCTAGAACTCTCCAGAGCACTGACAATCCTGACCACACCCGACTTCTCCAAGGTCTCTCCTGCCTGGGTGCCTCTGATACCAGATTGACTCTCTCACTTCTCTGCCTCTCTCCCGCCCTTTGATCCTGAAATGCCACTGTCCCCAGCTTTTCCTATTCTTGGTCCTCATCTTTTCTCTCTCTATACACCAAGAAAGCACAGGCCTTGAAATAAAGGGAACAGCCTCTCGCACGCTCTAAACAAAGGCTGCCAAGGGAGTATGGTCCACTGTCACCAGATCTCCCTGTTGTTTAAGAGCAGCCAGACACCTCCAGATTTTATGTGAAACACCTCAACTTTAAACACTGATACTTGAAATTTAAATACTTTAAATACTGGTACTGGGCAGGGCAAACAAAACCTGTACATTCCTCTTTAGGCTGTTTTCTGCTCTTGCTCCAGTGCCCACAAGGCAATTGTTAAGGTGCTTTCTTAGTAAAGGTAGTTCACACTTATTCTGGGATCACCATGCACCAGACACCTAAGTGGTTTGTGTTCAATCTTCATAACAACCTAATCAACAGGCTGCTATGATCACCCCTGCTTTACAGATGAACAAACTGGCCAGGACTTGAGTACTTTGTCCTGCAGTTTAGAGATTTTGAGTTCAAGGACCAGAGATCCAATCTTGACCATCCAGCTCAGGGTTCCACCTTTTACCCACTTTTCCCCAGTCAGCAGATGAGGAACCGAGGCCCAGAGAGGTTAGGGGGTTGTTGCCCACGATCACTGGGGTGGTAAGTGCCAAGTTAAGAATTGTTGAGCTATCCTCGGTGAGAGAGATCCTTGCATTTAGTACTAGTCTGTAATTAGTCATCGGGGTCCTGGGCTAGGCTGCGTTCCCAGCTCTCAGAGACTAGGGTCTGGAATACATTTGTAAAACGAATGTCTTGGAAATTCAAAGCAGTTCAATCACTTCCGTTAAAAACCTTGTTTACTTCCTGCAACAACCCCTAGGTAAGGTAATAGCTGACATTTAACCAGGCCTTCCAGACAACACTTCCCAAGTGCTGAGCTAACCACCTGCCACGCAGCAACTCTTAAATCTCAGGAGCACTCTTCAATAGGGATTGCTGTTCCATTCAACAGAAGACGAAACTGAGGGTCAGAGTCGCTCTGTGGCTTGGCAACCATGAGTGGCAGAGCTAGGCTTCTAGCGCAGGCTGTAAGGCAACAGAGCCCTCAGGCCGCAGTTAGTTCCTAGAAGGGGAAAGGCGAGGTCTGGGACGGACCCTACGTTCATCTGCGGACTTGCGGCTTTTGGGGGAAGCCTGCCTTTCCCGGCTTCCGGTCGGGGATGCCTCTGCAGTGCCGCAGGGCGATAAGCGGAAGCCTATTCCCGTAAGTAGCCGAAGCCGAGCGGGAAACCGCGTAACTCGGGACCCCACCCACAGATCTCCAAAGCCATGGCAACGGCGCGGGCGAGAGAGCCGGAAATCCGTCACCGAGCGGGCGGGGCGCGTTTGCTGGAGTTCACCAATGGGAGCGCGGGGTTCGCGTTATCCCCGCCTCAAAGGCGGGGCCGAGCCCGCCTTCCGGCCGGAACCGCCGGCGCAGTCTGGGCGGCCTGGGGTGCTGTGGCGGGTAATTCGGGGCGCGCGAGCGGGCGGCCCGCGGGACAGGAGGACGGGAGGACGGGCGGTGGCGGCCCCGGTGTGTGGTGACGGAGCGCGGGGCCAGGGGCGTGGGTCGTCCCGCTGAGGGGACCGCTAGAGAAGGGCCGCAGACGCGGGGAGGCCCGACCCGGCCCCGCCGCGCCGCCCGCGTTCCTCGGGTTGACGGCGGAAGGCACGTTGCTGCCACGCCGCCGGTGGACGCGGCGGACCCGCCTGTGGCGCACCGGCCGGGGCGCGAGCGCGCAGCCCGCGCTGAACAAGCCCCGAGGCCGGGGGTGCGCCGAACCCAGACTGTGGCCGAGGTCCGGGGTGCGCAGCTCCCACGCCGCGTCGCGCGCTCGCGGCCCGGCGGTGCCCGGAGCCCGCGCGTGGCGGGGAGAAGCGGCCCCCAGAGCCCCGCTTCGTCAGCTCAGGTTGTGAGGCGTCAGGAAGTCCAGCTTTCAGACTCTGAGGGTAGAGCCCGGCGGATAAGGGACCTGCGTCGTGATTTTATTGTTCACGAATCCATTTTAACGTTCACCTGGGCTTGGTGCTCTGCACGGAGCTGTGGGTTTTTGTACGGCTCCTCCGTCTCCATCGCGAACTTTTTTTTTTTTTGGTACCGGGGATTGACCACTGAGCCACACCCCCAGCCCTGTTTTGTGTTTTATGTAGAGACAGGGTCTCACTGAGTTGCTTAGTGCCTCGCCATTGCTGAGGCTGGCTTTGAACTCGCGATCCTCCTGTCTCAGCCTCCCTAAGTGCTGGGATTACATACAGGCTTGCCCCACTGCACCCGGCTCATCACTAACTCTTATCACCTGTTTTCTTATCTGTAAAATGGGGTAATGCTCTCCTCATAAGGTCCCGGTGAGGATTAAATGACGCTAGTGGAGCACAGCGCTTTGCCTGGCTCGTGGCACAAGTGATGTGGCTGATCTGCTTATTGCACAAGCATTGCTACTTTTAAATTGTTTGGGTGGGTAATACATGTCTCCGGTTAATCCCCCCTTTACAGTCCTTTGTAGAGACAACTGTCATGCAGGAACAAGCATGTCTGTATGTGTCTCTTCCGCTCCCACTTTCCCACCCCTTGCCCCCAGATTACAACATTTGATTCTGTTCTCTGCTTCATTCTTCTCATTAACGGTTGTGCTGGCTGTTAACGTATTCACACACTTTTCTTTATTATTATATGTAACCTACCTGTAAAAGCACGTGGAAATGTAAGCTTGAAGCACAAAAATGAAATGAGCACCTGTGTAACAGATTAGGAAATATGACATCATATCCCCCAAAACCCTGTTAAATCCTTTTCTCCCTACTTCCAAAGAAAGCCCCTGCCCTAAATATTTTGTTACACATTCTCTTGTCTTACTGTTTGTGTTTCTCTAATGAATGCTATATACGGCTTTGCTGGTTTGGGGATTTTATATAAATCCCAAAATATAAATTTTATATAAATGGGATCCTAATACACATTTTGAGAGATTGGCTTTTGCTTGATTTTTGAGTCGTGTCCATATTGATGTGACAAGTCTTCATCATAGTTGCTGTTTTGAATTTCATGGTGTAATTATGACCCCTTTCTGTAGCCATTCTTCAGTTGATAACATTCACACTGTTGTCAGACTTGTTATTACATAGAGCTTTCCTGGGGCACGTGGAAGTTTCTTTAAGGTATATACCTAATAGGGGATTTCTGTGGATATGCAAACATGCTGGTAATATCAAATTGTTATTTGAAGTGGTTATAAGAATTTGTACTCACCCAGTAATGGATGAAAGTTTCAGCCTCAACCATTTTTTAAAATTTTTACCCAGTTGTTGGTGGGTGAGATATTATTCTACTCTGATTTTAGTGCTCACTGGTGCAATAGCAGTGAGAGGGAGCATCTTTTAATGTGCTTATATATCCCTTGTGTGTCCTCTTTCTGTAACATTTTTGTTGCTCATTTTTCTCTTATGATTTTCTTTCCCGTTCTGATTTGTGGGTGTCCTTTATATATGCTGAATATGTCTTTTGTGGAATATATATATCTTATCTGTCTTCTAGTTGGTGACCTTTCCCTGCCCCTTTTCTTTCTCCCTCTCCTACCCTTTGGTGTTTTGGGTGAACAGCAGTTCTTAATTTTAACAAAATCAAAAATATTTTATTTCTTTTTAGATATACATGACAGTAGGGTGTATTTTGACATACATACATGGGGTACAACCCATTACAGTTTTGATCCCATTCGTGGAGTTCACATGATAAACATGATGTGGAGTTAACACTGGTCATGTTCATATGAGAATGAATATGCCCTATTCATTCTACTGCCTTTCCCATTCCCACCCCCCTCTTTCCCTTCATTCCCCTTTGTCTAATCCAGCGAACTTCTGTACTCCTCCCTACCCTCCCTTGCTATGGGTTAGCATCCACATGTCAGAAAGAACATTGACCTGTAATCCCAGCACTTAGGCTGAGACAGGAGGATGGTGAGTTCAAAGCCAGCCTCAGCAGCTGTGAGGCGCTAAGCAACTCAGTGAGACCCTGTCTCTACATAAAACACAAAATAGGGCTTGGGATGTGGCTCAGTGGTTGAGTGCCCCTGAGTTCAATCCCCGGTACCAAAAAAAACCCAAAAACAAAAAAAATACCTCAGAACATTGAACTTTAATCCCCGGTACCAAAAAAACCCCCAAAACAAACAAAAAAAAACCTCAGAACATTGAACTTTATCAGTATACTCGTTTATGGTTTGTACCTTTTCAAAGATAATTTTAAATAAATTCTTTCCTACTCTTTTTTTTTTTTGGTACTGAAGATTGAACACAGGGGCACTCGACCACCGAGCCACATCCCCAGCCCTGTTTTGTGTTTTATGTAGAGACAGGGTCTCACTGAGTTGCTTAGCACCTCGCCATTGCTGAGGCTGCCTTTGAACTTGGGATTCTCCTGTCTCAGCCTCCCTAAGTGCTGGGATTACAAGCGTGAGCCACCGCGCCCGGCTTTTCCTACTCTTGAGACATAAAAGATATTCTCCTATATTGTCAGCTAAAAAGTTTTATAGCTTTTCCTTAGTCCTTGATCCTCTAGAATTGGTTTTGAAATATAGTGTGAGATCACATTTAATTTTTTTTTTTTTTTTTACATATGGGTGATCAGTTGCCCTGACATCTTTTGCTGAAAAGTTTACCTTGATCTGGAGTCTGTTTCTCCAGCGTATCCAGTATCCACACACGCGTGCTGCGTGCTGCGTTGTGAGTTCTCTGCTCTGGTGCACTGGTCCTGTCAGTCCTGTGCCATTGCCACATCTATTCATGACTCCACTTTTATGTTAAGTCTTGATATCCAGCAGGACAGGTCCTGCCATCTTTTTCTTCCCCAAGAATGTCTGCTGTTTTGCCTCTAGGTTTTCTATGTACATTTCAAAATCATCTTGTCAAACTGTGTACTGATACAATACAGTGCTGCTGGGGTTTTGATTGGAATTGCATTGGATTAATTTGGATTTTAAAGTGTTTGTTTTCAACACTTTGTTTGGTGTAGGTTTTTTTGTAGATGTCATTCAGTAGATAAAAGACGTTTCCTTCTATTTCAAATTTGTTTTTAGTATGAGTAAATGTTGAAATTTGTCAGTTATTTCTGCATGTATTAAGATACTTTTCCCTTTATTATGTGGTGACTCACAGTGGTTGATTTTTCAGATGATAATCATTGCTGGAATAAACTCAAATAAAAGTGTTTTGTTTTCATGTTGCTGGATGTGGCTTAACATTTTGCTTAGGACTATAGCAGGTGGTCCTGAAAGGTACTGGTCTACTTATGTTTTCAAATTTTTTTCATCACTTTTGAATGCATTTCCTATGACTTTACTTATTTAAAATTTTTGTTCTTTTAAAATCTTTGTGTCATCTGCAATTAGTTTTTTTTTTCTTTTAAAATTTTTTTTAGTTGTTGATGGAGCTTCATTTTATTCATTTATTATTTATATGTGGTGTTGAGGATCGAACCCAGTGCCTCACGCATGCTAGGCAAGTGCTCTACCACTGAGCCACAGCTCGAGCCTCGATTAGTTTTTCTTTCTTCATTCCAAATACTGTTTATTTTTAAGTAAGTGTTCTCTCGGAAATCTTATCAGCTTCTGTTTTTTAAAGTAGTTATGCTAGAAATTGTAAAATGCAAGTATACAATTCACAAGTGTGTTGATTCTCAACCATCGTGAGGATGTTAGAACACTAACTCTAGTGGCCACTCACCTCCCAATTTATATGGAATTATTTCATTTATCTTGATTTAAAAATACCTCAAATACTCTTTTTACTGTTTTATTCACTTACAAATCAGCTTGAACTTAATCACGTTTACCACTTTGATTTTGTCCTGCATTTTAGACCTTACAGCTGGTATCTCTTTCTTCCTGAAATTCGTACTTTGGAATTTTGTAGTGAGGGTCTGTTGGTCACTTACTCTTTTTTTTTTTTTTTTTTTTTTTTTTTTTTTTTTTTTTTTTTTTTTTTTTTTTTTTTTTTTTTTTTTTTTTTTTTTTTTTTTTGTTATTTGGATATGTGTTTATTTCACCCTCAGTCTTTAGCTGGATCTCAGGTGATCTGTTGAAGGACATGCCTCCCAGCATATGGAAGATGTTTTCCCAGGGTTCCCACTCCATTGTTACTGTTGTGAAGTCAGTTGTCAAGTCTTGTTGCTCTTTTGAAAGTGACCTTGCCGGGCTGGGGCTGTAGCTCACGGGTAGAGCGCTTGCCTGGCATGCGTGAGGCACTGGGTTCGATCCTCAGCACCACATATAAATAATAAATGAATAAAATAAAGATCCATCAACAACTAAAAAAAAAAAAAAAAAGTGACCTTGCCTGTTCTTTGGTTGTTTTTAAATCTTTGTTGTTCTGTACTCTGTGATGTGCCTAGCTAGATATTTTAAAATTCATCCTGTTTGGATTTGGTGGTGATTGTCACAGTTGTGATTGTGATTCCTATCCTTTGTCCCCACCGTCAGACTTCATCGATATCTGTTTGCTGGGTGTGTTGAGTAGATTGCTTACTAGACTCTCTGTCTTCCGTGTGTGCTCTCCACTAGTGGCCAAAGCAGGGATCTTTTCTGAAACACAGTATCATGCTTTAAGTCTTAGTTTTATGCTTTATCATGCTTTATGCTTAGTTTGGAAAGCCTTAGTTCCATGGTTTCTAGGACAAAAGCCCAAGTTCCCTAGCCTGGCATGTTGTATTCCTGTGTACTCTGGCAAACCAGGAAGTGCTGAGTTCATAAAATTAGAAGGATGGATGAATGTTTCTGACCCTGTTGGTAGGTAATAAACTTGAGGACTGGTGGGATCTGAGGCTGAGGGTGAGGAGGACCAGGGTTTGACTTCAGGTCAGTGGTTCATAGGACTGAGTGGCTGGGACTGTCTAGATCAGAATGTTCGCAAAGAACTGTAGGGAGGAGATGGGTTGACGGTGCTGTGAGGAGAGGATAAGTCCAGCTCAGGATTTGTTGAGGTGAGGATGCGGCTAAGATATTCTGGAAGGTGTTCAGCAGGCAGTCAGAGACGCTGGTCCTGGGGTGGTACGTCCTTCCAGCTTGGAGATCCAGTTGGTGTGTGTGTGTGTGTCATGTGCCAGGTTCTTGGCAGCCTTTGCCGCTCATCTCCTTCTTGAACTTCGTCTTGTGCCTTGAAGATACTTGACTCTACTCCCTGCTTTATAGCTGAACAGACTGAGCCTCACAGACACTGAGCACGTTACCTGAAAATGTCTCTGTGCTGTCCGTTGTCAGGTCATGCTGTCACCCAAAGTGAGTGTTAGCACCTTGGGATTTTGAGTTCCCTCGTAGTTGCACCCTTCAGGAAAGGGGCCCTGGAATCTGCATTTTAATACACAGGTTAGATGATTCTTAGATCAGGCGGGCCTGGCAAACCCTGGTTCCAGTGCTGCTTGTCTCGTTTCAAGGCCTTGCTCTTGGTCCCTGCCCTGTGCTCCCTCTTTGTGGCGGGAGCAGGTGTCCGGATCAGGCTGTGTCCTTCGTTCTTTGTGGTTTGTAGAAAGCCCATTTTGTTGGAGAGCAGGGGATGTTAAGAATAGCCCTCGTCCTACCAGGCAGATGATTTATTGGAGGTTTGTGGAGAAGAGAAGGAAACTAACATTTAATAGGTATTTACTAGCAGTTTTCTAAGCAATGAGTGTTACTATAATTTCACAGGAAGAAAACAGGGCCTCAGCTAAGTTTCTCCAAGGCCATAAATCTAGTAAGTAGCTGAGCCAAAGTTCAGATTCAGAATTATCTAATAGTAAAAATAGCTAGCACTGGGGCTGGAGTTGTGGCTCAGTGGTAGAGTGCTTGCCTAGCACGTGAGACGATCCTCAGCACCACATAAAAAAATAAATAAATAAAATAAAGGTATTATGTCCATCTGCATCTAAAAGAATATTTAAAAAAAACAGCTAGCACTGATTCAGTGCTTACTGTGTTACCAGACTGTTATGTGTATTAACTCATTTAATCCTTGTAGCAGTTCTTTGGCGGCTGTTTCTATTATGATTCCTGCTTTATAGATTGGAAACAGAAGCACGTGGAGACTTCAGTTGCCTGACTGCACACACCTGCTGAGTGGTGCAGCCGGCTGCAAACCCAGGCCTTCTGGCCCCAGAGTCCCGACCCCCACCCCCTGCCCACTAGTGCCAAGCCCCAGCCTTGTGTTCTCACTTTTGTAGTAGTTGGCATGTGAAACTTAATTTTTAAAACCATAGTAAATTTATATTAACACAGATTAATACAAAACCTAGGACATTGCTTTTGGTGTGCTTAGAGACGACTGGATTTCATTTCTTTCTTTCCCAGCTCCTGCACACATGCAGGGAAGCACAAAAAGAATGGGCGTCATGACCGATGTCCATCGACGGTTCCTCCAGCTGCTCATGACTCACGGTGTGCTAGAAGAGTGGGATGTCAAGCGCTTGCAGAAGCACTGCTACAAGGTCCATGACAGTGAGTGTCGTTTCCCTGGTCCCATGTGGTTCTGTGTTGATCAGGGACTAATGACATTGGTATAATGCCGTGTGACAAGTGGCCAGTAATTCTTTTTTTTTAGTTGTAGATGGACACAATGCCATTTATTTTATTTATTTATTTTATGTGGTACTGAGTATCAAACCCAGGGCCTCACCCTTGCTAAGCAAGTGCTCTACCACTGAGCCACAGCCCCAGCCCCAAGCTGCCAATGATTCTGATGTGAGCATTCAAGTCTCTTTACAGTCTTACATCAGCTCTCTTCCTAATCTCATCTTCCACTTCTCCTCAGCCCCCCAAGTCACTCTGACATCCTGCCCAACAGAGAAGAACCTCTGGACTCTGCAGTTGCACAGTCATGGTTTACACCAAGGTGCCAGCATGTGCTCTGGCCTGTTTCCTGGACTCTTGGGGATAGTGATCATGTGTGACATGTAGGGTGGTTCTGAGCATCGAGAGAGGTGACAAAACACCTGCACAGGAAGGACCTCAGTGCCCTCTTTATTAAGAGGACAGTTTAGCACAGGCGATGGGCACAGCCTTAGACCCAGCAAGACCTGAAAGGAGGGCCATTCTTGCCCTGTGCCAGCTGGGGGCATACCTTCTCAGTGGGCCACTGGGAGGAGTTGGTGGGTAACGTGTAGAAACCTTGGAGACAGAGCTTGGTGCTCTCAGTACCTGGAGAGAGCAGTCAGAGCATCAGGATGGATCCTGATGGGTCAGGAGAATCAATATTGGCGGATCTCAGCCAGCCATGGTGGTGCACACCTGTGAGCACAGCTATTTGGAAGGCTGAGGCAGGAGGATCACAAGCTCAAGGCCAGACTCAGCAACTTAGACCCTAAGCACCTTAGCAAGATCCTGTCTCAAAATGAACAATTAAAAACAAAGGGCTGGCAATGTAGCTCAGTGGTAAAGCAACCCTGGGTTTAATCTCCAGCACCAAAACAACACAAAAAAAGAGGAAGACCTAGTTGAGTGTCAATATGGGTAGATCTTGTTGAAAAGAAAGTTGGTAAGTTAGACTTACTGTGTGCTGTCGATTTGTTACTTTTTTTGTAAAGTACAAAATAATTTTTGTTGCTTAGGAATTCATCTGCAAGTGAAAGTGACTGGGAGGGTCTGCAGGGCATTCGTGACCTGGCTGCTTTTGGTGGGGGGGAGGGGGGAGTTGGTAGGTAGGAGTCGAAGGACACTTCATCTATCCTGTCGTGTCCTATTAAGAACACCCGAGGAAAACACGCATTATAGCATGGTCTAATGGCTGCCACTTCTGATTCACGAGAATTTAAGTGTTCTTTGTGCTGCATTATTGTCTTTCTGTATCTTTACTTTTCAAGAGAAAAATGGAAAACTTAACAGGTGAGTCAAGGCAAGAGGAGTGAGAAGGGGGATGGGGTGCGGGAGGTGCACAGCATACGGGTGCCTGGCCGGGTGCCTGGCCGTGAGCAAAGTGCCACACTTGGAGAACTGATGGAGTCCGAAGGCGGATCCCAGATCGCTGAGCAGTGAGTGGAGTAGGAAAGGGTGAGGGGGGCACGGGACTGTTCTCGCAAGTCGTGCAAAAGGAGGAGGCGTTTGCGAAGGTGGCATGAAGTGTGTTGTCCAGAGCACTGTCCAGCTGAGCCACTCTGGGGACTCCTGGAGCTCAACCATGCACAGGAGCAGGTGAGAGACTCGCAGGGTCCTGCAGGAAGCAGCCCTACTTAACTGTGCTTACTTGTGTGTACCCAGATGTCATTGACTCACTAAAAACATGCCTTGGGACCTAAACAGCAATTGTGATGGGGGAAGTTACAGACTGTGAAGAGCCTGGAGCTGGAGCAGTGGGCTTTGCGCAATCCTTGAAGCGCAGGGGCAGCGCAGACCTCCTGAAGAATTTGAAGGAGGAAAGTGGTGTAACCCGTGCTGTGTTTAAGAACTGTCCTGGTGAAAATCTGTCTGCTGTATTTGCCTGAACTATGGTGGATAGGGATTTTTAGTGCGAGATTTTGTTACTGAAGGGGAATATGATACTTGTCAATCTAGTTTCTCTTGCTCCTTAAAAGCACAATAGTACTTTAAAGCTGCCTCTCAAGGTCCTCCAGAGATAGCATGAGACTAACTCTTATCTCTGGAGTTAGTTCCTCTCCCTTTTAGTTTCTTATACAAGCCTGATTGTGAGCTTTAATGTGGATGGGGGAAGTTTCACAGTTCAGTGCAAGGAGCCACATGATGCCTTAGTACTCAGAATGAAAGTGTTTTTGCCTTTTTTTGACCTTTAAAATAGTTATGATCTAATTTAGGAAAGTCCTATAGACTGTGTCTAGGAATTGATTTATGGTTTGGTTCCCCCCTTATCCATAGGGGATGTGGTCCACGAGCCACAGTGGATGCCTGAAACTGGGCATCGTATTGAACTGTGTGTGTGTGTGATGGTTTTTCATATACTGATATACATATATACCTGTGATAAAATTTAATTTATAAATTAGACAGTAAGAGATTGACAACTAACAATAAATAGAACAACTTTAACAATATACTCCAATAAAGTTATGTCAAAGTGGTGTCTCTGTCTCTGTTTCTCGTAATATCTACTGTGTTGTACTGACCCTGACTCTGGTAGACCTCGGATGACTAAAACCATGGAAAGTGAAACCATGTACTGGAAGTGAGGGCTGGGCTACTGTATTTTTCATACTTTATGTACCATTTCTTTGCCCCTAGATATGGTTATGGCTAGGGTGAACGGGATATAACAATAGTCTGTTTTCTCCTGTCCTTCATTAAAAAAACAAGAACAAAAAACTTTATTCCCAGGTCATTTTGTTACTAGAGAGATTTTAAAACAAATAACAAGAAGTTATATAAAATTAAGTCAGCACTTACGGGACTCAATATTATTGCAAGACTCTCCTGTATTTTGAAGAGGTGCCCAGGAAGATCCCCTTGTACCAGCTGGGGAAGCATTTCACTTCTAAGAGAGCATGAGACAAAGGAGTGACTGAATCTGCGAGCTCTTCTAATTGCCATTTCCCAGAGTCTGTCCAGTTGTCAGAGCACTTCTTATTGTGGGGTTTTGTTGGGACTCTCTTTTTCCTGTCCTTTGGGGGAAACATTCCCAGTTTCTTCTGGCCAGTGAAGAGTTTATAGACTCTTCTCTGAAGTCCCAATGCAAAGCTCGGGGCCTGGCCTTTCAGAATGGTGCTGGGGACCTGTGTTCTTAGAGACTTTTGATTTTGAGCCAGAGCTAGCGTCTGTGCGTGTGTCCGCACATCCATCAGAGCTGCGTGAGAGCCTCGTGTGTCTCCCGAGTCACAGGCGAGGAGTCGGAGGGTTCCAGCAGAAGCCCTTGCTGGCAGGCACAGGAGGTGAAGAATCATGTGTAAGAAGACTGGCCTGAGGATTTCCACTTTGGGCCGAGGTGGGATAACAGGGATCAGTATACTCACCTGCCTGCAACAATCCAGAAATGGGCACATGCATGAAGTCCTGGATGTTAGTCAATGAAGGGCCGTGGTCTCTTGAGAGGCAGACGTTTTTCCCTCTTGACATTAAATACATGATAACTTTTCTAACACCACTTCTCCCATTCTTCAGATACCAGCTGAGTGTTCAGCAGTTCATTTCACTGCTCAGAGTGAGCACCAGATTGCCCAAGTTAAAAGGCTCAGTCCACAGACTGCCACACTTCAGATTGCAAGTCCTGGGCCACCTGTTTTTGCGACCGACAGACTGAAGCTTGGGTTTTCAGGAGCCCCTCCTTGTGTTTGATAATCTGCTGGAGTGACTCAGAACTCAGGAGGACAGTCAACCTCTAATTACTGATTTATTATAAAGGATACAATTCAGAAATAGCCAAATAGAAGAAAAGCATGGGGCAGGGTGGGGGTGGTGGGGTGGTGTGCACCACCTTCCCAGCACCTGGAAGTTCTAGGTTTCAAAGCACAGGCATGATTGGTTAAGCCATTGGCTGGCAATGCCAATCAAATCCTGGCTGCTTTTTAGAAAACGACACACTGATTCTGAAATTCACACAGAAATGTAGAGAACCTAGAAGAGCCAAAACTACTTTGAAAATGGTCATCAAGCTTAGAAGACTAGCATTATTGACCTCAAGGATTATATAGCTACTGTACCGTAACAACGTGATAGTGGTACAAGATAGACCTGTAAGTGATTAGAACCAAATGTAGAGTCTGGAAGTAGTCTCACACATAGCTAGCTAATTATTGACAGAAATGCAAAGGCAATTCAGTGGAAAGAGTCTTTTCCACAAATGATGCTGGAATAGTGGGATCTCCATATTTAAGAAATAAATTTGAGCCATTCGTAACCCCATGTATGAAAATCAACTTAAAATGAACCCTAGGCCTAAAAACCTAAAACTGGAACTTCTAGAAGGAAGCATGGGAGAAAACCTTTGTGACATGGGATTAGGCAAAGATTTCTTGGACTTGGGACCAAAAGTATGGTCAATAAAGAACAAATTGGATTTTGATGTTAAAAACTTTACGTTCTTTAATATTTTTCATTCACTGTTTAGTGAATGAAAAGACAAGCAAAATACTGGGAGAAAATCTTTACAAATCGTGTATTTGATAAACAACTTATATGCAGAACATCTAGAGAACTCTCAAAACTCAGTAATAAATGGGCAGAAGATTTGAAGAGACACTTCCAGTAAGTTATATAGGTGGCATGTAAGCACACGAAGGCGCTCAGCGTCAGGCATCAGGAATGCAAACCCAGACCACAGTGAGCACCGCGCACCTGAGGGAGCGGTTGAAGTTGAAGTGGTGGGCACACTAGGAATTGGCAAGGACGCGGAAGAACTCAGCTTTTCATATAGCACTGTTAGGAATGTAAAATGCAACAGCCATTTGGGGAAACTGACAGTTTCATAGGCTCCAGCTGTTCTTTTAGGTATTTACTCAAAGAGAAATGAAGATACGTGTCTGTGCAAAATCTTTTTTTTTTTTTGGTACTGGGGATTGAACCCAGGGATGCTTAACCACTGAGCCACATCCTCAGCCCTTGTTTATACTTTATTTAGAAATGGGGTCGTTCCAAGTTTCTTTGGACTTTGCTAAATTGCTGAGGCTGGCTTTGAACTCACCATCCTCCTGTCTCAGACTCCCAAGCTGCTGGGATCACAGGCGTGGGCCACTGCACCCAGCCCATGCAAAATCTTATACAGAAATATTCAGAATACGTTTACTTGTAATGGCCCTGAAGAAACACTAGTTGCCTGTCCACGGGTGACTAGATAATGGACTGTGGTATATGTACATAATAGTGCGCTACTCGGCAATAAAAAGCTGCATGCTACCATGTGGAAGAACCCCAAAATGATTATGCTGAGTGGAAGAAACGAGGAAAAAGAAAATATATACCATATGAACCCATTATGGAAAATTCTAGGCAATGCATAATTGGCTACAGAACAAAAAATAGCTCAGTGGTTGCCTAGGATGGTGTGAGGGAGGGAAGTGGGAGAGGGATTACAGAGGGGTCCAAGGAAACTTGGGTGGTGATAGATATGTTTGTTATCTTGATTGTGGTGTGGTTTCATGTATATATGTCAAACTTTATTAATATTGTCCATTTTAAATATGACAGTTTATTTTGTGTCAGGCATGCCTCAACAAAGCTGAAAAATCTGAGCTTAAACCCACTTTGCTAGTTGGTGTCTGTATAATCTTGATCAAGCCCCCAAACCTGAGCGCTTTCATTCCCCAGCTGTAAGGAAGGCAGGGAGTATCTGCTACCCAGGGCTATTTGTAAAGATGACAAATGTAATACGTGGCACATGCTTGGTGGCCTGTAAGTGCTCCCAGTGGTGACATAGGGAGAGCATTCGGGCTTGTGAAGCACAGTATTTTCTTGGTTTGGTGAAGCCCTGTGCTGTCCGCATGGCACTCCAGGAGGACAGGTGCATTATCAGGAAATGGCTTTGTGCTGGCCCTGACCCGGCCACCTGCAAGGAGCGCCTTCCTCGGAGTCTGCTCAGAAGAGAGCCAGCAAGTAGAGCAGTCACGGGAAGTGCCTTCTGCTGTTTCCTGAGAATAACGGGCATAGAAGCCTGAACTCTGTGGCCTTCCCAGGGGCCAAAGCCCCTGGGCAGCAGGTCTCAGGCCTGCCCATTCTGTGGTAGAATGTGGGCGAGTTGCGTGGTGTGCCCGTGTGGGGTTTGAGCGTGTCCCCAAGCCTGAGCCTCGCTCTTGCTTGGAGTCTCTACTGCATTTATCATGTGGGCTTACTGAGGGGCAGAAGCAGAAAGTCACCACAACCCACAGTTGCCTGCTGACAGCTCCCTCGGAGTTATTTGCCTTAGGATGTTTTGGAGCTGCTCTTCCTGTTCCTTGATTGAATGGCTGGGGCAGCCAGAGGTGTTTTTAGGGAATCACCAGGGCCAGTCCCTTTACCTTACAGACCAGGAAGCCAAAGTTCTCAGGGATTGGTGTGCCCCACCGATTGGTACACAGGTGCCAGGCTTACCACAGTGTTGCTTTCTGCTTCTTGGCCCGGTTTTTGGGGTGGCCTCACCGCCTGAAGATCCTACAGTTGCTTTTTAAATTTGTTTTTCATTTTGAAATAATTCCAAACAAGGATGTTGTAAGAACGGTGCAGACAACTCACTCTGCTGCCAAATCATTTGAGAGGAAGTTAGTTTTCTTAGAATTGTTAATTAGAATTTGTTACCAATTTAATCAATGCCATCATCGCTAAATTCCCTAGGGTATATTTCTTTCTAGGAAGGACTTTCTCCTAAATAACCACAGTACTACTATTAAAATTAGGTAATTAGGGCTGGGAGTATAGCTCTGTGTCATGTGCTTGCCTCTCATGCTGAAGTCCCCGGGTTCAGTCCCTAGCACCAGAGAAAAAACAAAACAAAAACACTGATACATCACTACCATTGAATCCACAGATTCTCATTCAAGTTTTTTCCAATTGTCCTAATGTTGATTTTTTAAGCAAATGACGCACCCTTGGATCATATGTTATATTTCATTTGGCTTCTTAAGTTAGAGTATTCCTTAATCCACCCTTGAGTTTTGTGAATATGGCAGTTTTAACCATCACTGGCTAGTTATATTGTAGACAGCATTATCTGATAGAAATATAATGTGAACCACATGTGTAAGTAAAAGTTGCTGATAAAAAGAAACAGCTGATATTAATTTCCAGAAGACTACTATTTCAATATATTATCAGTATAAAAGGTTATTGATGAATTATTTCACATTTAAAAAAATTCCAGTGTGTATTTTACACTTCAGATCATGTCTTAATTTAGATTGGGCACATGTGAAGTGCTTTGTGGCTACATGAGATAATTCTAGAATGTTTCTCAGCTTAGGTTTGTTTGAAGCCTCCTGATTAGATTCAGGCTTTGCCTTCTGAGTTTGCAGAAATGGTGTGCTCTCCCTGCACGTGGAGCATGATGCTGAGTAGGTTGGTGGCTGCCGGGATCCTTCACCAGAGTCCCTTTCTGGGTGACAAGTCAGTGTTTTGCAGGGTGGTGTTGTGAGACAGGGTGCACCGTGACCCACCTGCTTTCGCATCCGACGACGTTCCTTCCTGTTGAGACGCCCTTTCTTCAGTGGTGTGGCTTGCTGTTTTGCACTGTGCAGCCCTGATGTTCTGTGACTGGTTTTTCTACATTGTTACATTTCATGTTAATTTTAGTGGTTTTTTTAAATTTGTTTTAAAGAAAAATTAGGTAACATAGCTAAAAGTTTAGATTTAAAAAAATTAGGATTTGGAATTTTTCCATTGAGTGTAATGAATAATAAGTTAGAACAGAAAACCCAGCTAAATGAAGTGCTTGTGCACAAAAATAGGTCAGTGAATACAGTGTCACTGGAACATGGGCGTTGTAAAGATCTTCCTGGTTTTTGTCAAACCTTTCATGTGCTTCAGCCCAGGTTGTCGACACGTGCTCGTTTACCTGCCTGTGTTGGCTCCGGTGTCCTCGTGCTGGCTCCAGGCCTGTGAGCATCATCAGGCTGCATGGGGTCGTGGTGAGGACAGTGCTGGTGACATGTAGTTGAGTACCCGTCGTGGGTCTGCCGTCACATTGGTAATCATCTGCTTTCCCAAGAGGGACTCAGTAATTATTAGAAGCCCCTCCAGATAGAACTGCCTTGCATGTTTAATGGTTCACAGTGCGTTCCTCCCCTTTGGCCACGATGAGCCCTTAGTAAGCTGGCCGCTGTCGGAGCCGCTGGCTTTCCTAGTCAATCGAGGGGGATTAGACCAGGGCCACAGCTGAAAGGTGGCAGAAGATGAGCATGAAGAGTGACATCTGTGGCTCAAATTTTTAAAATATCAAATGTACAGCCCGCAGTTGTGTTTAGACAGGACTCTGTGGGCGTCAGAAGCCTGTAAGCGGGGTCCCTGTATCCCCAAGGCCCCCGTGACTCCCTCCCTTCCACCAGCCCCAACCTTCATAAAGCTTCCACCCCCTCCCATGTTCTGGGGAGCAAGCCTTAAGCACACGGGCCTTTGGGGGCTGTTAAAGACGCAAGCCGTGGCGCTCTGTCAGTGAGCACGCCTAGCACGTCAGCTGTGTCCTGGCTGCTCTCAAAGTCAGGGTGACCAAGACAGCAGTCCCAACCTCAGGAGGCCTTCATTGTAGAGAGGAGAGCGAGAGGAAGACGAAGGCTTGTGAAGGAATGGCGAGGCAGTGCGGGTGCCCGGTGCTGTGGAGAGGGCGCCTGGGGTGGCCTCTGCCGGGCCTTGAGTGGAGGTGCCTTGTGTTGTGCCTGGGTGCCCAGGAACAGCCTTGCAGATCCAGGGGGATCTTGAACCCTGGAAGGACACATGTGAAGGGGCTGAGATGGGAAGGAACTTGGGTGGTGGTGACAGAAAGGTCAGTGTGACTCGTGCCTAGGTAGGGGAGGGAACGTTTGGGAGGGAGCTGCCAGGGCCAGGTCACACAGCAGTGGGCAGGGCTGAGGGAGCCACCGTGGCTGGCAGGCAGGATGCTGGCGTCTGTCTCTGCTTGGGCTGCATGTGGAGAACAGCTGGAGGAGCTGGAGGGGACACCCAGGGACCAGAGCAGGCTGTTGCACACTTCGGGTGCAGGGTGGGGACTCAGAAGAGGGCTGGGTACAAGGGGCTGGCATGAAAGGGGGGCTGGAGTCATCTCTGACAAAACCACACAGCTGCACTCACAGTTCACTGCGCCTCCTGGGAACGGGCCAGAACTGGGTCTGCACAGGGACGGTGATGAAGACTCGTGAGGACAAGCAGAGGCCGTGCCTCCTGAGCTTTCTCCAGTGGGGAGCCAGCACACTCCTTGTGTGTTGGTGGTGACACAGTCAGGCAGCAGAGGGGAAGCCTCCTAAGGGAGAAAGTCTATGGGCTGCTCTGCTGTGGGCTGCTGGCCTGGGAAGCTGGAGGAGGTGGGTGACGAGTGGCCACCCCATGGGACTGGCCAGGAGTGGTTATCTGCCTTTGATCCTAAGTTGGGAACAGGGAAGCTGTTGGTTATTCATCAGATTATTGTTGGGGCTCTTGCTGGACTTCCTGGACTGGTTGCTGGAGGTGGGGTCTGAGTTCTTGTAAGTGTGGCTGAGAGGTGGTGAGCTGGCCTCCCAGCAGGCCCTGCAGCAACGGTTGGTTTCCTAGGCTGCTTGCCGTGGATCGTGGGTCAGAGTTCTGTTTATATGTAATCTGACCGTACGTCATCTGCCTGTGTGTTCAGTCCCTCCAAAGAATGAGTGTGGCACAGTCTGTCCTTTCGAGTTACTTACTGTCCACCCTGATTGAGAAACAGCCAGCGCTTACCTGATAGGCCAGGGAACAGAGTGACTTCTTTAATCACCTCATCTCCTTAGAAGAGGGCTCCAGCCCTCCTCTTGGAAACGGGTGGAGGGTGGGGTGTCACTGGTGTCTAGCTTATGGGCATGGTTTGTTTGCCCTAGGGTGTTTCTAATTTTTAAAAATTATATCACTGTGTTGAAAACCAAGCACCAGGTTTTCATAAAAGCCTCCTGGAGAACCCGGCGGGCAGAGCAGCCCTGCCTTTTGGATAGGACTTGTGGCTGCACGCACTGTGCTTCCTTCCTGTCTGGCACTGTGGCAGGGAGTTGTCAGTTTCAGCAAGTTTGGCTCCATTGGAATCTGAGGCAGAGGAAGCTTACACAACATAGGAAAGTCAAGCTGCTCTGCTTTCAGCTGGCTGGGTGGCCAGGAAGCTTCCCGTCCCTTCACTTGTGAAGTCCCCTCATCAGCTCCTTAAAGGGTCGGGTGGGTGGGTGGGGGTAGGGACAGAGCATCACAGATGGTGTCAAAGTTGCTACTCATCTCAAGGATATTGGCTATCTTGTTTCCAGAGTATGATTTAAGTGAAATACATATTTTAGCAATGTCAACAGTAAAATCCTGCTGCTGGTGATGTACGTTTTCTGTGCTGATTCATGTTGTAATTTAGAGCTTGACCACCATGAGCGAATGTTGGCCTGAGAACCAGTCAGCAGTACCAGACAACAGACCTTTCTCAGGGGAAGGCCCCTAGGTGGGTGTGCATTCAGGGACAGCAAGTATGTCCCCGTCATCAAGCCAGTGGTGCTCTGATAGGTTTTAGGGCACTTAAACTAGGCAGCCAGGATATGGGAACTTTGCTGTGTACTGTAAAAAGTTCACGCCCGCCACTGGAGTGTGGTAAAGAGTAGACTTTCCAACTGAAATGACCTGTTGATTTTTCAGATGATGGCCTATGTGCTTGCATTGGAACTCAGAACGCTACCTCTGAAAACAGAACAACCTGTAAAGTCCATTCCTCTAGAGCTGTAGGCCCAAGCAAGGCCACCTGGCCCCTGGTGCTCATTTTTCTCTTCTTTGACTCAGATTCCTGAGGGCTAGGGAGTCAGGCTATATGGCTGGTGAGCGCCAGGATTTTAAGTTTCTACTATGGAAAAGTCAACCATATAGAAAAGTAGAGGGGCTGGGGATATGGCACAGTGGTAGCGTGCTCGCCTAGCACGCGGGGGGCACTGGGTTCGATCCTCAGCACCACATAAAAATAAAATAAAGGTATTCTGTCCACCTACAACTAAAAAATAAATATTAAAAAAAAAAAAAAGAAAAGTAGAGAGAGCAGTGCCGTGAAGCCTCATCTCCGTCACCCAATCAAAATGATGGCAGGCTTGTGGCCGACCGTATTTTCTGGCTGCTTACACCTTGGAAGTAATTTGCCATTTTGAGGTAATTCAGACATCATTGCACATCTAAGTAAGATTTTTTTTTTTTTTTTTAATGAGTGCCCAAGTCTTTTTGTCATTGCATTAAACCAGTGGCCAGACGAGACTCTTGCTTTGTGGCCTTGTGATCTTGGGTGAGTTCTTCACCTCTCTGACCTTTGTCCTCTTTTGAAAAACAGAGCTGGTGATCCTCCCCGACTTGCTTTGGTGGTGGTTCCTGACGATCTGCTGAGAGAATGAGGGGCAGTCCGGTAGCACGTGGTGACTGGTGTTCTCCATTGAGAGTTGTCCCATACGTGGATTGTTTGCCACATAGGAAACAGCCCTCCTTCCAGCCCTATCCCTGATCTCTATGCACCAACCGTGCTCTAAAAATCAGCGGGCGGGAGGGACCCTTGCTTGCTTGGTGGGCCCAGAGTCCCCCTGCCAGCCTCTCTTTGTAGCCCAGGGGTCTGCTCTGTTGGGGCCAGTTCTGTCAGCACCTGTGTCCAGGGTAGGATCTGGCTTGCTCTATGCTTTGTGTGGAACTCAGAGGGCCACCTGCCTGTCCAATCAGATGACAGGGCTGTCACAGCACCAAGTTGGCCTGCGAGTGGTTTGGGCCCCTGGGCCTTATTCTTTGCTCTTATTTTCTCTACCTAAAAATAGCATTTTCTATTTTTGGTGCCTGCTGTAGAACAGAACTATTTTTTGGTCAGAGGTTAGGACAGCCGACTTCCTGATTGCCTGTTCAAGTGTACAGTGAGCCCTAGGTTGCTGTAGCCTCTGGGAAGCAGGGACCCTGATTTAATAAGAGGTTCACTGGTAAAGTTAAACTCAATTTTAAAAGAAAAGGAGAAAATATGTACACAGCCAGAGAAAGCAGTCTGTCAGAGTGGCTGGGCCAAGCCCTCCTCCCTAGAGGAGAAGGTGCTGTTGGTTGGGTTCCCCTCTTCCCCCCCATGAACTGCTTGGAGGCCTGGATATTCCTCGCCCCACTCTGAGGCTTTTCCTGATAAAGCAAATGATGCCGTCCTCTCCTGGGTCCTCGCCTATCCTCAGCTCCTTCTCTGGTGGTGTGGGCTGTCCACACAGGGATCTGGCCCAGTAGTCCAGGCTGGACCCAGGGGATGAAGACGTCACTGGGCCTGGTTTCTGTAGGTCTCTTGTTCAAGGGCTGCCTCCTCCTCAGCAGCACCTCTGATGTCTTTGACCTCTGGCGCTGCCCACATGCTTTCCGTCTCCCCCACTGGAGTTACTGTAACTGATGAAATGCACCGGGCTAATGAGTAACGCCTGGCACGCGGTGAGGCGAGTCACAGGCCTGATGCTTCCAGCCTGGCACTGCTGCTTTCCCACAGCTTGTGAGCAGGGCACACACAAGTGGTACCCAAGCCACACAGACACCCTTGCTTGATTTAGATGTAGTGCTGATTGTCCTAGTCTGGGTGTGCACTCCCTGAGAAGAGACAGCGAGTAGTGAGGAGCCAGGGCCTGTTTCTCTTCTCAGCTGGACACTGCAGGTTGCTGCCTGGAGTTGTTGGGTGCAGGGAACCAGCCTCTGATCTGCAGAACACTAGGTATTTTGGTATTTCCTGAAGCCTGGGTGTATGTGCACGTGTGTGCATATGTGTGTATTTTGATCTGGGGTTCTGAAGAGAAGAGCAGTGTTACTAATTAATTCTCTTAAATCCCTCAAAGTGGCACTTTTACAACTGGAAGCAGTTGCCTGCAGATCACATGACAGTCTGTTACCTGCTCTTGACATGCCCATGGACTCATAGGATATCGGGGCCAGTGCCCTTAGCCCTGTGTGTCCTTGCAGATTTGCACCCTGTAGCTTTTCCACCAAGGCCTCCAGGAACGGGGAAGGAGAGGGGGCCAGCAGGGAGCATTCACGCGTCTAGACTGAGGTTGGGCAGTGCTGACCTGGTAGTGGGCACGTCAGGTATCTTGGTCACAAGCAAGAGGCCCCAGTTCTGGCCAACTTAAAAGGTATTTGCTGGGGAGACTGTTGGGCAAAGGACATAGGGCTGATTGGCACCTGGGTGACAGGCTGGGGGATGGACAGGAAGCATGGTGACACCTGTTTCCTCTCTGGCTTTGGGGCTGGAAGCAGCTCCAGGCAGCACTTTGTTCCTTGTTCAGGGTAATATGGTTCGAGGTCCACTCCTGGCTGCTATTGGCTCTAGATTGCTCAGCTTCCAGCTTCCAGCTGTTTGGCTCTCTGGGTGTGAGTACCAGGAATTGTTCTCCCAAACCACATGTATAGGAGAGAGAATTAAAAATAAATAAGTAAATAAAAGTAAAACAGCTAGAGTTGTGTTAGGGAACTAAACTGTCAGACACCTGGATATTACCACCTGCTCTCTGTGTGGGATGCTGAGACGTGGGAGCTGGAGTCTTGTGATGGGGAGCTCCTGGCCACCAGGGGAGGGCAGAGCTGGAATCCCAGCTGGTCTGGCCAGGAAGGCCCTGGGCAAGAGGCCAGGGATTGGGAGGCCGTGGATGGGGGCCCAGCGTGGGGGTAGGGAAGGCCCAGGGAGGAGTGTTTAGACCCTGGTGAGGTGGGAGGTCAGTGAGCTTGGGGCCTGCAGAGGTGACAGGGAGACACTTCTCCAGGGCCCACAGAGAGGTGAGGGCAAGACCAGGCTGTGGCTCTGGGGCCAGCCCGCAGTGCAGCCTGCCGCTGCCACCAGAGAGCAAAGCCAGCAAGGGGCGGCCTTGGCTGGGTCGAGGCCCCGGGCACCTGTGGTCACCAGTTGAGGAGGACCCAGACGTGGCGTGGCCTGGGGGCTGGCTTGGAAGGAGAGTGCTGGAATTCTACAGAGCCCAAGAGCCCAGCCGTAGGAAGTGGCCTTTCTTCTCTCTGAAGTGAAAAACCAGGCGGCCAGAGGTGGAGGGCAGGGCGCCGAGGTCTGCGGCTCCTGTGCACACAGACGCGGGTTTGGAAAGCCTAGGGTAGAATGCCTCTGATCTGCCACCGAGCACGTTTTTCTAAACAACACCCAGGAGGGACCTCTTGGGTGGAAAAGGTGAATTGTCATTCTCGGGTAGGATTTGCCACTGTGTCACCCTGGGCGGACACAGGTGCTTCCTGCCCACAAGGGGTCCTGTCTCGTGCCCAGTAGAGGTGGTTCCTGAATACCTGACTGCCGTGCCCCTGAGCTCCCCAGAGCTGGGTGCTGTGGGGTGCTCTGCACAGTGGCGGGCCAAGGCCCTGCAGAACACAGCTCCGTGAGGAAGAGCCATCTGCGTGGGCTGTGATGAAGAGGCAGGAATGGGCGCGGGAAGGGGGCGGGTGGTCCAAAAGGAAGGAGCCAGAAAGGAAGGCATGGGAGCGGAGGCAGGAGGCAGGAGGCTCCAGGCTCCCTGTGCCTTGTTGCCATCAGCTTTCCAGCTGCAGACCAGGTTGTGTCCTCAGGCTTTCTGCTCAGTTTTGCCACATCCACATCCCACCTATTTATAATCACACACTGTGCTTAATAGGGAAGGTCAGACTCCTGCTGTGCCTTGCAGTCATGTAGTGGCAGTGAGCCCACGGCCTGCCCCTTTGCTAGAACACGAGTCTGGGCTGTTAACACCTCCTTTACATGGCCATGTCCTCTGCCACCAGCATGGTCTTTTATTTTTAAGACTTCATTCACTTTAGGTACACAGATAGCGTAGAGATGCCTTCTCTCTGTAAGAAGTCAAATACACAGCTCAGTGTCCCTGCGGCCCCTTCCCAGGGTAGCCTTAGCCGTCGACTGGGGCTCAGGGCCTGCCAGGCTTTTTTCCTGCAGTATTGTTTTGTTGGTCCTGTTATTGTTTTGAACATAAATGGGAGCATATTGTCTGTTTTTTTCCTGCAGTATTTTTTTCAGAGGAGTTTTTTTTTACACACCATCCTTTTTTTTTTTTCCAAATGATTTTAAGACATGAAAACAGTAATACATGCTTTCAGTTTAACAGTAAGGTACTGTGCCAAAGGGCAATTCCAAGACAAAGCTGGCCATGTCCCGCCCCTGCTTCCAGTCTTAAAGAGGCCTTCTGCTTGTAGGAGGAAGGTCACGTGTCCTGTTTGCCACTGCAGCCTCGCTGCCCTTCCTCCTCTAGCTGAAGATGTCCATTCCCCTCGTACTGGACTCTGGGTACCCCCTTCTCAGACTCACGGCCCCTGGTGGTGGTGGTCTCTGACTCTCTTCCTGTTGGCAGGCTAGTGGATAGGTCAGTGCTGGAACCAGACATTCTGTGCTCACCGCTGGCTCTGCCCGGGCCTGGTGGTGTGACTCTGGACTCATGTCTCTGCATCTCAGCCCTGTCACCTGTACTCAGGAGGGTGCCAAGACTTACCTGGAAGGGCTGGTGGGAGGTCCAATCTGTCACTGCATGGAAAGTCCCCAGAACAGGTGCTCCACAGGGCCTTCTCCGCACCCTGGCAGTTGCTCTTCACTGTTGCGCAGTTCAGGGCCTGGCCTGCAAGTGCTCAGTGCACGTTTGGATGTTGAATGAGAGAGAGCAGTAAGGAGAGGCCTGCCATGTGTGTGAGCATGTGCAGGGACAAAGGCTCCGTGTGGGGACACTGAGGATCTGAGTGTGATGCCGCAGTGGGGGCTCACTGTAGGCTCTGCGCATGCTGGGCAGTGTCTTGAAGGTGTGCTTTGGGAACAGTAATTGGCATCAGGGGACCATGAAGGGGACACAGCTGTGGGCTGTGAGCAGAGACAGGAAGACCCCGGCAGTGACAGCAGTCTCAGATCCCACCTCCAGGGGCCTTTCTGCCTCCCTGAACCCTCGCTAGCCTCGCCTATCTGTAATACTGCAGGAAGAGAGAAACCACACGGCGTGGGCGCTCACCCAGCTGGCAGGGCCTCCACTCATTTCTGCCGGGCTGCCCTGTGTGTTCAGGTGCGATGGAATGACGGAAACAAGCCACACATTTTGAGGAAGCCCCCCACCTCTTGCCTGTTTATTTCCAGGCAGTGCTACCATAGAGAAGTTGGAGGACTTCATCAACAACATTAACAGTGTCTTGGAGTCCTTGTATATTGAGATCAAGAAAGGAGTCACAGAAGATGACGGGAGACCCATTTATGCTCTGGTAAGTGCAAGGCGGTGCCCTCTAGTGGCGCTTCGGAGAGCTAGAACAGCTGACTCTGGACAAGCTGCTTCATCTGGCAGGGAGAGCTCCCTGCCTGACTGGCTCAGAGGGAGGGAGGCAGGGGCAACCATCAATAGGTCACCCCTCAGGTGAAGGGCACAGCCTGATCATTGTGCTGACTTATTTTTTAGGTCAATCTTGCTACAACTTCAATTTCAAAAATGGCCACAGATTTTGCGGAGAACGAGCTAGATCTGTTCAGGAAGGCCGTGAGTATAGTAGCTCCATTGACTGCTTCCTATGGGAGACTTCCATCTCCACCACTGGAAATGGAAACTGTAGTCTCTGAGGGTCACTGGGGGGACGTTAGGCCACCATTGCTGCCTGGGACAGCAGCACTGGTCCAGTGTGGACCCACCTGGATGAGCAGGCCTGTGGGAGTGACCAGTGCCCCATCTGAGTGCTGTCCAGGGGCGGCGGCAGCGGCACCTGCACCTGGGGGCTTGGTGGAGAACCTAGACCCCTGATCCCCCTACACTGATGAATCCGAATGTGCCTCGTAACCAGGTGCCCTCTGAACAGTCTGCACATCCACACTTGAGAGGTACCGCTGCGCCAGGCTGCACAGCCGTTGCTCAGCCCTCTTGTCACACACCTGCCTGACACAATAGCTCTCAGCCCTGAAACATGGTGATCACTGGGGAGGTGAAGAGGCCACAGCTGCCCTCCCTCCAGCTCTGTGCATTCCGGATCTCTGAGGACTGGGCCCTGGAGCCATCCCTTTAAAGACTTTGGGGTTTGCCATCAGCTGTGGTTGAGAGCCAGGCTCGAGGACGAGTGGTATACAGCTGCGTGTCTGGGAATCCCACGTTCCCGTTGGCTTCTGTCCTGCTTTGTGCAGGAGTTTCATGGTGCTTGCCTGGCCCTGTGTCTGCATGGCCTCTCCCCCTGGCCCACCCTGGCTCTTCTTTCATGCCTTTCCTGCCTTTCCTGCCCACACACCTTGAGTGAGGAGAGGCGCCGCCTCGTTTATTCACTCCTTCCTTTCTTGCCTTTTCTCCTTTAGGGAGGTGGAGGTGGGGCATGAGAAGGAGGCAGCTCACCTTGGTTTCTGGCCATTGAGATTATTGATCTGGGATGGTGTTACAGGAGGGACCGTTGAGTCCATTGGACTAAAGCTGCTCTGGCTTTTGATACATGTTATGAAGCTGTTTTCCTGAAGTGCTGTGCACAAGTTTGCCAGGGTAGGAGTAGCTGCCGCATCCCTGCCAGAATCGAGCTGCTGGAGTAAAAGCTGTGCTTGCCAATTCAATGCATGACTGTGGCACTTGGTGTCTCTTCCAGTTGGAACTGATTATTGACTCAGAAACTGGTTTTGCATCTTCCACAAACATCCTGAACCTGGTTGATCAACTGAAAGGCAAGAAGATGAGGAAGAAGGAGGCCGAGCACGTGCTGCAGAAGTTTGTGCAGAGCAAGTGGCTGATTGAGGTGCTGTCCGATGGCCTCCCGGCCTTGCGCACTTTTTAGACTAAATGACAATTTTTTCTCTAAAACCATGTTTGTATCCAACTGCTGTCTGTTGAGCCAGACCCTTTTGGGTCCCTTATCTGCTCTACTGCCCTCTGTGACCCCGTGAGGAGTTGGACCCCCCATTTTCTCATGATCTGTTCAGGGTGCCACAGCCAGAAGTGGCAGAGCTGGAAACTGCGCCCTGGTTTTGGGCTCCAGGGTTCATTTGAGCCTCTGGTCCACAAACAGTGAAGTGGGTGGGTCAGCAGGTGCAGCACAGCTGTAGCATCCCACCTAGGGCTGACCCCTGGTCCAGGTGACTGACTTTCCCGTCTGTGACTGGGCAGTAGTGGAATCCCCTCGGGGCGGGGGCGGGAGGGGGAGCAAGAGCAGAGTGCCGGGTGCTGGGAGCAGGCTGGGGCCCTGGCTGTCATTGCCGTGGTGCAGACCCGTGCTCTCGGCACTTGTATCTAAGACAGTAGTTCTGGAGGAGCAGAGAGAAAGCGTGGGCAGGTTTTTGGAGGTGGCTGGCAATCTGGGGAAGGAGCAGGTCTGTACCGCGGCCTGCTGAGCAGAGCTGGACAGATGTCTCAGTTCTTTTTCTGTGAAAGGCAGCACCGTTTCCAAGAAGTGCAGTCTGATGAGCTCAGCGTGGGCCCAGTTGCCGCAGCTCTGCCCCTGAGGGCCTGTCCCTGTGTCTGGGCAGGAGGAGCCCACGTCAGCCCCAGCTTCCTCTCTGGTCAGAACTGTGGCTGGAGGCTGGGCTGGTGGCCTCAGCAGTCCTTCCTTCCTTCCCAGGAGAGCCTGCCCTGTCCCGTCTGAATGTTCTCAGTTACTCATTTCTGAGTATGTGGGGGGTGGCACCTCTTGCAGCCCGATCGGATTCCATTTCTGGGGTACCTGTTGGAGGAAAGGGCAGGAGAGGTCACAGGGAGTGTGGGCAGGGCTGCGGGTTCCTGGAGAGGGTCTGGGTCTGCAGGGCATGTCCCGTGTGCAGCCTCCAGGACCACTGCTGCCTGAGGACAGGCGCGTAAGCTCAGTACTCGGCGGCCTGCAGCTCTGGGCTGCTCGCACTGACGCCCTGCCCACAGCAGAGCCCGTGCTCAGCCTGGCTTGGCGTCTGCGGTGCCCGTCACTGCTTTGTCACCGTCTCCCTTCCTCTCTCGAGCTGGAATTGGCCCTCAGAAATGTCCTTGGGCGGCTTGGATCACGACCCGCTCTTCGGTCTTGCAGTATGCTTTCTTTTCTGGTCGAGCTTTTTAGGGGCACGGTTGTGACGTCACCGGTAGACACTCAGTGGGTGCCTGCTGAGTGGTGACAGGACAAGCGGGTGAAGTTCCAGAGGAAGAGCTTAACACCCACAGAGCCTGGCAGGCAAGGCCCTTGCCCATTATAGGCGGCTCTCGCTTTGGCCCTCTGCTGCCCAGGCAGGCTGGCGGCAGAGAGGAAAGAGGCTGGACCTGAGTTTTGGATCCAGGCTCCTGTCCTTTCTGTGCCTTCCTCACTTAAATGGAGATGCTGGTACTGCCTTCTTCAGGGGTGGCTCTGAGCTGGGAGAGGGCAGGTGGGGAGTTCTGTGAGCTTCCATGGAGAGACCTTGGCCCTGATGCCACCTCAGCCCTGGCACCCCTTGGCCCTGGCATCTCAGCCCTCATGTCTTTTCAGCCTGGCACTGGACAGTCTGTGTAGGACTCTGCTTGTTCACTGTCTGGCTTGTGAAGAAAGCTACAGACCCCAGAGGATGGGGGACGTGCTTCTGAGGACACCTCGAGGTTCCTACCTCTGGGCCTGTGCCTCCTCACTTGGATGGCCTGGCCAGAGTGCTGGGGCTCTGTGGAGGATGACTCAGGGGCAAGTGGTGGGGTGCTGGCTGGTCCCTGAGGAGCCTTCATGGGGCCATGTTGGTCAGAGGGACCGTGTTTCAGAGCCTGATCCTCAGCCTCAGGAGTGGGACTTCCCGCAGAAGTGGCCTGGCACACGCTGACTGAAGTCCTCCCTGGGGCGTCTCTCCTAGGGCACTTTGCCCTTGCTGACGGGAGGCTCTGTCCGTTGCCAGCGCAGTGCTGTTCCTGTGCAGGACTGTCCTGGTGTGGAGGTGCTGCGGCAGCCGTGCGGTTGAGCAGGAGGCCTGGAGCAGGGGGAGGCCCCTGGAGGAGGCGCTGGGGGTGAGCTTGGCACACTGACCGGCCGTCCCTGAGTACCCTGGAGCCCACAGCCTTGAGGTGTTCTGAGGCCAGGGAGGTCACTTGGGTTGGTTTTCTCTGGAGGGCTGGGTACCCCCCGTTGCCCTCCCCCTGACTGGCCCCCACAGGACTGCATGGAGTCACAAAGGGGAGGCGCTGGGTTCATTCTCGGCACATGGCAGGTGTTTAATAAATGCACGTTGAGCTTCATGTTGAGCTTCAACTCGTTTCCTGGGGCCTCGGGCTTTGCTCCTTGGGCTCCAGGCAGGTTCACTTGCCTTTCTGCAGCTGTTGCTCACGGGATGCCTAGTGCGGGCCCCACACAGGTGCGAGACACCAGGAGTGAGCAGAAGCAGGCCTGGCATGGCTCTGGGGGACTGCCTCATGAGGACACGGGGTGGCTGTTGAGCACCTCACTGAAGTGCTTTCAGGGGAGGAAGGAGGAGTTTTCTGACAACTCTAGCCGAGGACCCAGCCCGGCTGAGCAAGTGGCCTGAAATTGGGGGGGGGCGGCCTGGACAGAGGCCCGTGCTAGAGGGGGACGGTGTGCCCAAGGAGCAAATGCCAGGCCTGTCTGAACAGGAAGCCCGGGAGGCTGCACGAGGCGGGCTGGGGAGACAGGCTCAGCAGGCACTGGGCCTCCGAGCCTGGGAGGGGGGGCGGCCCTAGGAGACCTGGGCAGGGCTATGGCCAAGTGGACGGGGGCGTTGTGCCCCTTCAGGTGAAGTGGGAGCAACCGACCAACTCCAGACCATCCTCAGTCACGTGCTCGTCCCTTCTCAGACACCACCACCCTCTGCTGCCACTCTTCCCGCCATCTGCAGCAGCCTGTCTGTGGCACAGGCCCTCCCTGAAGCTCTGCCCAAACCCAGGCTGCTCTCCCTTGTCAGGCTGAAGAGCCAGATGCCTGCAGTGCCCCCGTCTCCCTGGCTCACCTGTGCACCCTACGGAGGCTCCCTCAGCCCTGCCTCTGTCCTGTGCTGAGGCTGAACTGGCCACACTCCTGGCTTTCCCAGGGTCCTCAGGCTGTGCTGTGAGCGTTGTGTCCAGGTGCGGGAACCAGGCAGCCTGCCTTCTTTGGAGGCGCTGCCATCCGTGCTTTGACTGGGGGCCTGGATTCTTTCCAGCTTCATTTGTAAAGTGACACGGCCGGGAGTGAGCCCAGAGGGCCCTGTAGCAGTGCTGCTATCTGGGAGTGAGGTGGGGGCGCTGGTGGGAGGGTGGGAGCAGCAGGTGCCTGGCAGGGGTTGTCTGGGTCCACCCTGGGGAGACGCTTCCCCTGCCCGGCTCCTGTCCCAGAGGCTGCCGAGCAACCTGTCACAGCTGCTGTGTGGATGGAGCAGTCGTGTCTGGAGCACGGCCAGGTGCTGAGGAAGCTGGGGCACGAGCAGCAAGGGAGCCTCACTTCCACTGCCTCCTTGACCCTTTGCCTCAGTTTGCCTCTCCTGCCCAAGGGCCCCACGGACACTGGTTGGCTGCGGCTGCTGAAAACCTGCAGTGGTCAGGCATTTGACCTTTGTGTCTTCCTGAGCTGCAGGCTGTGGGCTGCAGAGGGGCAGAGGCACTGAGCCAGACAGGCCCTGGCTGAGGATGGCCGCCACCCCTTCTGTCCCTGCAGAAAGAAGGGGAGTTCACTCTGCACGGCCGGGCCATCCTGGAGATGGAGCAGTACCTCCGGGAGACGTACCCTGACGCCGTGAAGGCCTGCAACATCTGCCGCAGCCTCCTCATCCAGGTACCCCAGGTGGCCCCCACTTGCCTGTCTTCTCGTCTCTGGGTGCAGCCTCTGGCACTGCCTTGACCTCCTCCAGGAGTGCCCAGAGCTGGCGGAGCCCGCCTTGCCCGTATGAATGCAGCTCCCCCTCTGGTCCCTCCGCCCTAGTGCAAGGGCTCCTGCTTATGTTATTTTTCTCCAGAAAGGCGCTCATGATTCTTGTGTGACAGGTGCATTCTTGGCGGTTGTTTGACCAGTGTCTCTGTGCTGGCCGTTGTCTTCTGAGTCATCTGTTTCACACTGGGCTCTGCCTCAAGCCGGTGCTGGCCACAGCACCCCTTCCTTTCCCTCCAGTGTCACAGCATTGCGGTCTGTGTGACAGACCTCTGCACATCTGCCCGTGGCCCCTGAGGATTGCTTCCCGAGGCTGGTTCCTACAAGTTTCATCTCTGGGACAGAGAGCACTTCTGTTGCTTTAGCTGCGGTTGCACTGCCAGTTTGCAAAGCAGAGCGGCGTGTGTGCCTCCCCGGCATCTGTGCACGGGCAGCCTGAGCGCGGGTGGGGGTTCCCCTGTGGGGGTCGCAGCTCCTTCCTCCTGTGTGGACTCCTCAGTGAGACCACCGCGGAGGACTTCGGGATGATTCTCAGTATTAATTTAGGGCCCGGGCAGCCTGCTGGCTGCTCCCTCCAGCCCCTGAAGGGTGGCAAGGCTGGGAGCTGTGCCCGGGCTCCATGCGGCGGCCTCTCTGTTGCAGGGCCAGAGCTGTGAGACCTGTGGCATCAGGATGCACTTGCCCTGTGTGGCCAGGTACTTCCAGTCGAACCCTGAGCCACACTGTCCTCACTGCAATGACTACTGGCCCCATGAGATTCCAGGTTTGTGGCCCCCAGGTGCTCGAGGGGAGGGTCGGGTGGCCAGGACTGACCTGGCCCTGTAGGCCTGGCACCAGGGGAGCCCTGGGAGGTGGGTGTGCTCGGGAGGCTGAGCGTGGGTGCAGGTCTGGGTGAGTGGTGGGCTGAGGCAGCGGGTGGAGGCCAGCCTGCCTGCCCAGGTGCCAGGGCTCTAGACCCCAGGACCCCCAAGGCACACAAGCATCTCTGGCTCAGGCTTGCTTTCTTCAGCCAACTCAGGAGGGGGTGCGAAAACTGTCTGCAGCTCCCTGAGTTTATTGCTGTGTGAATTGGGCCAATGCCAGCCTGCTCCTGGGCAGAGGGGGAGGGTCAGCAGAGAAATGCTTTGTAGAAACAGGACGGTGTTCTTGGCACGGGAGCTGTAGCTGTGGCTGCCAGCTGCCGTTCACTGTGCCTTCTGGTCTTTTCTGTGTACAGAGGTCTTCGACCCTGAGAAGGAGAGGGAAGCTGGTGTCTCCAAGTCCAACAAGAAGTCCTTGCGGTCTAGGCAGCATTAGCTGACATGCCCCGTGGAGGCCCCTTGCCTCCATGACCTGAGGAGGAGGGAGGGCAGCCGTGTTTCACGCTGCATGCAGACCGGCTCCTGTTTTTTTATGTTCGTTGTTGACATGTTTGGAATAAAACTGTTCTAAGGAGTTGCCACCGCCTTGCCTGTGGCCTCAGTCTCAGTGCGTGGGTTTTGCGTCCCGGCCTGTCCTCAGGGCTCACCTGGCCCAGACCCCTTTGTTTCTCTTCCAGCTGGTGAAGCTAGCTGGGCTCCCCTGCCTGGTGGTTCACTGTTCCAAGGCCACCACTGCCAGCAGCTCTGTCCTTTCTCAAGGTGGCTTTGCCTTCAGTCCCCTTCTTCAGCCAGTCATTCCTTCAGGACTTGGCCAGCCCCTGGTCTGGACTTGAGTGTTGGCATCCCAGCTCCCCAGCGTGGACCCTCCTCTGACCTGGGGTGCTTGGCCTGTGGGCTGGCTGGACTTCTTCCCATGGGCTCCCTCGTCCCTCTTGGTGAGTGGAAGGCTGCCCATTCTGGTGCTCCAGGGAGTCGACCCACATGCCTCCACCTCCCTGGCTTTCCTGGTTCCGGCCATTCCTAAATCCTGCCTGTGGTCCCGTCTCCTGTGTTCCTGTCTGGCACCAGACCAGCGTGGTCTTCCTGAGTGACGGTGGGCGCTGGAGACCCTGGCGTGGTCTTGGCGCCATCTCAGCGCCTCTCCCTGGCCTGCTGTTCCGGGCGTGGCATTTCTCACGGGACCCGTGGGCCTTCCGGCCTCTGGATGCCCTCTCTGCTTTCCTCGCCTGCCACGCCTGCTACGCTTCGGGTCTCAGGGCTTCTCACCACTGTGATGCTCTGTCCACTTCCCTGCGGTTCCTTGGTCACCACACTGGCCACACTGCTCTTACTTCCTGTCCACTTGCCTCCTTTCTACCCCAGCAGGTCAGGACTCTAGTGTTGACAGAAAAGTCAACTCAGACTGGCTCAAGCAAGGAGGGACTTGGCCACAGCAGTCCTTCAGGAGAGGCCTGCTCTGTGGCCTCACTCCAGCGGCACAGTGACAGCACCCGGCATCGTATTTCTACCTCTGCTCTTCTGAGCTGGCTCACACTGAGGCCTGCAAAGTGCTTTTCCAGAAAACCAGCCCCTTCGGGTGACAGATGAACGCCATGCTCTGGACGGCACACACGTGCCCCGGGGCCGGGAGGGCAGGTCTCACCAGTGGCTCCCTCCCTGCACATGTCTCCTGGCTCACAGCTCCAGGTGGATACTGCTCAGCTGGGAAGGGGTTTCAGCCATTTGGCATCAGAGAATCCAGGTTCAGCCTGGGTAGGACTGGGCAGGGCAGTCCCGGGCAGGCCTCGGGCTGAGAGAGAAGGGGTTCCCAAGCAAACTCAAGGTGCTTTGCCAGACCAGGGGAATGGGCTGTGGGCACGGTTTCCAGGTGACCTCCCGCCAGGCAGGCAGGGAGCTGCGCCTTGCCGGAGCAGGCACCTGGGATGGGGGGGGCAAACGGCATGTGGTGGGGAGGTTCATCCTTCAAGCACAAGTCCTGTCTCCTGAGCCCTGTGTCCCCTCCCTGTCAGGAGGGAGCTGGACTCGGTGGTGCGTTCAGGCATCATGGCAGGGGGCAGTGGAGACCATCTTGGCCACTTAACTAGCAAAGGGGTTTCCTGGAAGGGCGTGAGGGAGCTTGCAGAAGGGAAGCCAGTCTAGAAAAGAAGGGCCTTGGCCTGGGGTCCCGGGGTGCCGCAGCCCTGCCTCACTGAGCATGTCCTGTGCTGTGCCACAGAGGCCCGGGGAACTGCACCCAAAGTGCCACCGGAGGAAGAGAGCACGATGCCAAGGGCAAGCTACGGCAGCTGGCTCCCTGCTGTCCTGTCACCTGGGTCCTGTGGTCGCACTCTGCCTGCCCTCGGGGTCCTCTGAGCACCTTGGCCTGGCTTTACTGGCCCTCCAGTGTCCTGCCTGCAGCCCTCGCCCGTGACGCACACCTGCTGATGCATGTCCCCCAGCCATGCTGACTCCCTAGCCAAGACCTCGGTGACTTCCCAGCTCCTCGTCTGGCCTGGCCCGCCCCCACCTGTGGTCTTCACTGCCCTCTGCTCCCTTGGCGTCCCTGACTCACTCCAGGAATCATTGGCTGGACCAGAGTGATTTCCCGGTTCCAGCCTAACCCCTCCAGGCCTCGTGCGCGATCACACCTGTGGCGCCAGCTCGGCCCTCCTGCCCCCTGCAGCGGGGCAGCCCTGGCTTTCTTTCCCAGGCTGTGGCCTCTGGCCCAGGGCTGCTGTGCCTGTGGTTCTGGACCTCCGCTCACTTCAGCCCCTGGCTATGCCGTCAACCACCAATAAATCATGTCCCACCAATCCATCCCTCCCATCTGCCCCACTGCCCCGTTCTAAGGTCTTTGTGGCCCTGAGCACTGACACTTTTGATCTCCATGGACACTGTCCCTGTGGTAGTGTTAAACACAAGGCCAAGAACCACCTCCGGCTGGAAGCTGTGTCAAGCTGTGGCATTGGGCAGGCTCTGTCCCCACTGGGGATGGGTGACAGGCGGGAGGTCAGTCCCTGTGTCTCCACCTCTCCTCTACTTTGAATGCTCTTTGGCACTTTGGTCCCAAGCCAGCTTCAAAGGCTGTGTTCCTCGGCCGGCAGCTGGGCTCCAGCAACCCTGGAACCTTTGCCCAGGGGTGGGGACCTTCCTCTCCCACGGCCGCCCATCTCCCCTGCACATTTGCATGTGGCAGCCTCCTGGCCTCCTTACAGGCAGCTGCTTTTCCTAGGAGGGGCTCAGGACATCCACAGGCCTGCCTGCCTGCTGCAGCAGGTGACACCACAAGGGCTGGGCCACCAGTGCGTGCTGAAGTTGCAGGCCTGTGTTCCTCAGCTAGAAGGTGCAAGTCAGCCACGCAGGCCCTGGTGACATGGCTTCTGTTACCAAGCAGCTGCTGTCCCTTGAAATGGTGAGCATGCTTCCCGTGGTGGCATTCCTGTTTCCTACCTCACTACCTTCAGTGGTGAGGTTTGGTATTAATCCTTCATGTAAAAACTAAAATGACTTGCAAGCAGCTGATGAGAGCTGCGCCAGTCTCACTGAGGACAGGCCTCATGCTTTCCCCTCGCCCATGCCCACTCTGCCTGCCCCACCTGGCTGTCTTGACCTCCTGGCAGTTCTCATGGCCTGTGAGCCTCTCCCTGCTAGTAGCCGGTTTCTAAAATGCATATTCCTGATGTCCTCTGCTCAGAACTCTGAGGCCCAGGACCTGCTTGACCAAGGTCAGACCCCCTGACCCTCAGTGTCAGTGTTTCCCAGTCCTCCTAGTTGCCACCAGTGGCCTGTGAGCTGGGCCCGGCCAATCAGCAGACATTGCAGTGGCTACAGGGATTGCACCAGTGCCGGTGCAACAGGTCCCAGGCCTGCATCTTTCCTGGGGCCTCTCGATTAGAAGGACCAGCTGCTGAGCCTGGGAGTCAGTGCACAAGGGACATGGAGTTGACCCTGCTAGAGCCAGAAAGGGGAGACTGACACCAAGGGAGAGACTGGCAGAAATGAGGTGGCCAGGGAGGGAGAAGCCGGGTGGGCAGAGGCCCTGAGCCCGGGCCTGTTCTGTGAGCAGCCTGTGCTGAGAGCCCACTTACCTATTTTTGTTTGTTTTTGCCTAACCCCAGATGGGCTCCAGGCCACCTGGCGCTCAGGCGCCCCCATCTGCACTCACTGCACCTTTAGTTGCCCTTTTTCTTCAGTATTGGGGATACTGTGCTTTACCACAGAGCCACGCCCCAGCCCTTTCTATTTTGAGACAGGACCTTGTTAATTTGTCCAGGCTGGCCTGGAACTTGTGATCCTGCCTCAGCTCCCCGAGTCGCGGGATTACACGTGGGGGCCACACTGCGCAGCCCCTAACTGCGTCTTGTGCCATTTTCCTCACCCAGTCCTGGGCTCCCGCGGTCCCAAGCCACCCTGTGGTTCCCTCCGCCTCTGCCCTCCATCTTCTTGGCGACTCCTTTGCCTTTTCCAGACCCTGCTCTGGCCTCGACCTCCTCGCCTTCCTCCCTTTGTGTGGCTCTGATGTGGCTTCCCGCCCAGAACTGTGACCCAGGGACCTGTGGGGTCCTTCTAAGGCCCGTGCTCCTCCTGCCCTGGTGCCTCCTACGCTGCCTGCCCTGCCACAGCAGCATGGAAGTTGGTTGAACAAATGATTTTTATATTTTTCCTGTTTACTTACATTATTGAAAAAAACTGAAATTATTCAGAAATATTTTAAAAAGTAAACATCCATGTTCTTCCTACTGGCCCAGACAGAGCAGGTCCTCCTCAGGGTGCCTCCAAGTGCTGGGGATGGTCCTGGTCCTTCAGGTGGGAACCTGTCCCCAGCGTGTGCTCAGTGGAAAACCCACCCATCTAGAACTGTGGTGCTGCAGGCAGCCTGTGCTCCAGAAGTCTCCCACTGGCTTTAGGCTCCTTTGCAAGTGACAAGGACCCTCCCCTGGAGCCAGGGCCTTGCCCATCTCTAGAGTCTGCAGGCTCTGGTGCTCCCCAGGCCTGGCCACGAGGAAGTCCACCGTGATCTTGGTAGCTGAGTGACAGTAGCTCTGCCGCTGCACACGCCTTGAGCCTCCAGTGAGGCCCAGCACCGCCGGTGCAGCGGGGTGAGGCGTCTCGGCCCACGGTGGAGGCTCAGCAGTGAGGCCAGGGCAGGACCCAGCAGCTGCGCTCAGAGTCCACGCTTCTCACTAGGTACCCGCTGGCCCCTTCCCAAACGTGTCTGGCTTTCAGATGTGGGAGCCTCGTGTGGGTGGTCTGCCTGGGACGTCTTCCAGGGTTCCTCCCCGCCTTGCCCTGCACAGCTGGGCCCAGGCTGTGACTGCTCACCCTGAGGGCCTGCAGCTGGCTGCCGCTCCAGGACAAGGTCCAGTCCTGCTTGTCTGGAGTCCAGGGCTGGAACCACACCAGGCCCAGAGCCAGGAGCGAGCAGGTCAGTGAATGCTGACTGCATCTCAGGCCCTTCTGAGTTTGATCCTGGCTACGACCACCAGAAGCTGACCGAGAAGCTCAGGTCCAGAGCCCGCACATAGTGCCAGTGTTTCCCCGGGATGAAGAGCATGTCTCCAGGAGACAGGATGCAGGAGAGGAAGGGCGCCTCGGCAAACCTGGGGAACTTCTCTAGGTCGGGATTCTCCACGTCCACCTGGAGAGAGAAGCTGTTATTTTGCTGGAGTCTGGGGACAGCAGGAGGGGAACCAGCCACATCATCCCGCGTCCCTGCGTGCCCACCTGGCTGGTGTTGTGAAGAAGGTGTGTTTCGTGTGGGTACAAAGCCTCTGAGTCCCGTGGGGAGTACAGCCGGACGTACTTCCTCCCGATCACCTGGAAGAGACCTGCAAGCTGCCTGGTGGCCTCACCTGCTGCAGGCCCCTTGCTCCCCGTCTTCCTGACCCCTTCCACACTGTTCCCTGGGCCTGAGCTGCCCTTCCCCACCTGCACCTGCTTGGATGCTTTGAGTCCAAGTGCGCGCTGTCCTCTGAGCACATCATGGAGTGGCAGCCTCGTTGCTGGGCCCACAACCTCACTGCTGAGCATCAACATGTCACCTTGGCCAGCCCTCACAAGCCTCAGGGGGTTCATCTGCACCCCCATTTTCCAGGTGAAGGAAATGAAGCACTGAGAGGCTAAACAAATAGCCCAAGGTCATAAAGCTGCCTGGCGATGGAGCTGGTGGCCGTGCCAGGCAGGGCGTTACTGAGCCAGCTCTCCACCTCTGCCCTGTCCCCCTGGGTGACAAGAACGCTCTCACTCATCAAGCCTGTCAAAGGCTCGGTGTCTTGAGCAGCACCTGTGTGTGCCCCCAACCCCCGCAACAAACACCATCCCAGGATGAAAAGGCTGCCTCCCCTGCCCTCCCCCGGCGTCCCGGGATGGAGAGGCCTCCTCCCCACCAACCCCTGCCCTTCAGAAGCTGGCCAGGTGGGCAGAGGCAGATAGATGGCAGCCGGGGAGGCAGAGCGGAGGCAGGGAACGGAGGATGCTGCTGGCTCCCTCCTGCCCTTGGACTCCAGGATGAGCCCCTCCACCAGCCCCCACCAGGAGGAGGCCCTGCCCCCAGCCTGCTGCTGTTTTCACGGCCCAGGTCCCTTTCAATGGTTCCTGCTTCTCTTTGAAGAGCTGGTGTTGGAAGGTGGACCCTGTGGTCAGCCCAGTGCCTGGGTCAGCAGGAGGGAGAAGCCACCGATCTGGCGGCAGCCCCTACCTGCACCAGGAAGTTCTGCTGCGGGTCCTGATGCAGCGGGGAGACGGTTCCTTGGGGACCAAACCAGGCATTGATGGTGATCTCATCTTCCTCCCCTTCGCCCAGGCAGCAGTAGTCAGGGACGCCGATGTCCTGTTTCAGCTGTGGGATCTGCGGGTGTCAGAGCAGAAAAGGGAAGTGGAGGAGAGGCCTGAGGCCAGCAGCCTGGAAGTGACGACAGTGAGACACGCCACTCCTAGAGCAGATTCTGACGCAAAAGAATTTGAACACAATGAAAAAACGAATATATAATCAGCAGGTAACAGTTGTAATCTTATTTTCATATCTTTTGCCATGTCATGTGGATTTATTTATTTCTTTTTTAAAAACCTGATTTTAATGCTTTATTTAAAAAAGAACAGCTTGCCATATTCTAGCATTAAAATTTTAAAAAATGAAAGAAAAAAAAATGGTGTTGTAGCAGCACCCCCTCCTCTACAGAATGTCTTAATTAAGCTTCTCCAGAAATCTTCACCATAAGTGATCTATCAGCAAGAGTCTACCAAAGAGTTCAATGTAGTTAAAGCTCCTATTTCCTGTTGCTCTGTCTTGCTTGGCTACTGACCTAAAAGAGATCAGCACTCCAGGTGCTGAATGTCCCCTTACTAGTTTTGCAAAAACATTTTTGGACTATCTAGTAGTAATAATATAATGATTTATAAGATTTTTTTTTTCCTTAATGGGAAGTGTGTTTGCAAATGTAAAGTTTAACAAGAAGGACAGATCCTTTAACAAGGCCTCTGGCCTTGGGCCTGAGCTTCACAGAGATGTTTACTTTTCAGAGATAAGAGATGTTACTAATTGGGCTCCGTGGTAACAGCTGGCAGGGGAGGAAAGAAAGGGGAGCAGCAGCTCCCCCTTCTCAGGTGCTGTCCTTGAAGGGTTAACTTGGCCAGAACAGTAAAAGAAAAAGGTGCTTTTGTGTGAACTTCTGCAGACTGTGAACTTCTGAGCCCCTCCTCTTACACGGGGGATATAAAGTTCTGAAACTGCCTGAACTCAGGTTCAGGTTCAGGGGAATTAGTTGATTACAGTGAAAGCTGTACCCTCTGAACCAACTGCAGTCAAATGAACCTGCTTCCTGTTTCCTATTTGGTGACTTGCCTAGTCTGTCCCTACTACAATCTTAGATAGTAATCAAATCTCCAGGGGGGAGGCTTTTTAATAAATTTACTAATGGTAAAGAAATCACTATTGGCCAGGTCTGGTGGCGCATGCCTGCACTCCCAGCTACTCAGGAGGATTACAAACTCAAGGCCAGCCTCAGCAACCTAGTGAGACCCTGTCCAAAAAAATTAAAAGGGCTAGCTAGGGATTCAGCTCATTAGTAAAGCACCTCTGGGTTCAGTTTCCAGTACCACCCCCCCAAATCACTATGGCTACATTTTCAATAAACTAAACACTCTGAAGTCTAAAACGCTAGAAAACCACCTCTGCTGGCCGTGCTAAGAGGTTAATGCAGAGACTCCAGTTCAGACACATCAGTGAGGAAAGCACCAAGATCTCAATACGTAACTCACACAAATCATCAAAGGACAGAACCAAACAGACACAAAAAGGAATTAGAAGGGTCTCGGTCTCAGCAAATAAGTCCAAATTAAACCAAGAAGGAATCACTGTTTCCCATTAATCAAATAAGAAAGATGGACAGTGTGAGCCCCCAGCTGGGGCAGGGCTGTGGCGTGCGGGGGCGGGGGCGGGGAGCCACAGAGTGGAGCAGCGACAGCTTGTGATTGGGGTGAAAGAGCGTCTGCGACGGACCAGTGAGTGGGCTAGTGCCCAGCCCCTCACGGCCGTGGGACTCTGAGGGACCCAGGGGTCCTGGAGCAGGCCGTGAGAGGAGGCCTCGCAGGTGGACAGGGCCACGCTTGGCACCCGCCTCAGTCACCCTCAGGGAAGGCAGTGATGGAGTGTACCACGTAGGCCGAAGAGGCCGCAGGCTGCTGGTGTCCCTCATGACCCTCCTGCCCTCCCAGCCCTGCGCTCCCTTGCACAGCGAGGCGCCCACAGCACAGGCGTGGGGCGGACTCCCCACAGCCTCCCGGGACCAGCAGGCTTGCCTCCAGGGTCTGAGTGAAAAGCCACTCATGTGGACGAAACCACATCCTGACCGGTCCTCCGCAGGCCCTGGGCCAGCCCCGACCCCGGCAGCGCCACACCCCAGGCCCTGGTTGGGGCTGCGGGCATTTTTCCAGCCTGAGGAAAGCAGCAGGCTGGCGGCCCGGCCTCTCCAGAGGGCAAGGCTTTCCCGTGCCACACCAGCCACACTCCCTGCTGGCTGCGGTCAGAACCCCAAGGCCACCCCGGAAGGTGGGAATGCCCCCTGCAGGGAGCTTTGGCCCAGAGGCTGGCCTGTCCTGCAGGAGCCCGTCTGCATGGCCGTGTAGAGATGCACCACAGTGGAGTCCCATGCTCTGGGCTAAGGCACAGATTCGTGGGCTGAGCCCCACCCCCTAGTGTCACAGGGTTCTTAGGCCATTTGCAAGGTTCCAAAAGGCCTCCAGGAACCTCGGGCTCCCTGTCATATCACACTGCTGCTTCTGGCTGGGATGGCACCAGACCTGGCCCTGTGGGATGCTCAGCAGAACTCTGATTCGTTCCTGATGACATCATCAGGATTTCTGAAAGGTGATTGGTTAAATGGATCCTGCAATCAAAATCACCGACCAAAGATTCAGAGACCCCAAGAGAACAAAGATTTCGTGATGTGACAAGCAACTGAAGACAGGCCTGCAGTGGTGGCCAATGCTTAGAAGACAGTCCCTGCGAGGAAACCAGTAAAAGTTTCTGGGTCAGGAACCTGGGGAGCTGCTGAGCATCCTGGAGGCTGAGAGGTTCCAGAACAGTCTGCACCACTCGGCATGCCCCAGGACTCCGCTGCTTGCCCCGCTGACCCGGGGTGGAGGGCACCTGTCACTGGGAATGTCCTATCTTCCTCCAGTCTTAAGCAAGTCTGTCCTCAGGGTCTATCTGGCCTGCCAGGGGTGGACCCAGAAGCAGCAGGCCAGGTGTGGGCACATGGTCACATAATCAGACACCTGAGGTGGGGACAGATGCATGAGGACCTGCCCAGAGCACTCGCGTCAGAAGGTGGCAACTCGCTCTGTCCTGGTGGGCGCAGGGCCCGTGCCCTCGTTGGCTCTCTGGGATCTGTGCCTCAGCTGACCACACCTGGCCTTCAGACAGTGTCCCCATGCCCGGGGGCTGCCAGTGGCATCCCTCTCCCCTTGGTGCAAGCTAGAGCCCCTCCCCACCGAGTGTCCTTTGGCCTCACCTGCCTCCTGCTGGACCTGGTGAGGAGGGGCAGAGACGGCAGCGAGCGTGCCCTTCCCTGGAGGAACAGGGAGTGAGGGTGAAGGACAGAGGAGTGGCCTTACTCACCTGGTCAAAGAGCTGGTGCTGAGCGAGGTACCCGACGTCACTCTCCTGGGCCACAGGAGATACATGGGAGCAAGAGAGCGCTGTTAGCGTGACCACGAAGGCTTCCTCCTGAGGCTGCTGCTGCTTCTAGAAGGTGCTGCCCCAGGCTCTGCCCAGCCCCACGAGGCTCCAGCCTGCCCGGTCCTGCTGGGTCCTCTTGCCTGGAGGGATCAGCACCCTCGAGCAGGGAGGGACCTGGGCTGCCTCTGCCACCGCAGGTACCTGACTGCCTGGTTTCCAGCGCTGCTGCTGGTGGGAAAAATGTAGGCAACCACGTACACAGGGCTTTTTGTTTTTCCGTTTAAAAAAATTATTTTAAAAAACTTTTTAAGAGAGTAAAAACATAATTTACTATCTTAATCCTTTTAAAGCACAGTCATGCCGTTAAGTCACCTACATCGCTGCACAACCATCGCCTCCACCCATCTGCAGGACCTTCTCACCTGCCGGGAACCCGGCACCCAGGAAACACCAGCTTCCCAGCCGTCCCTCCCCAGCTCCCAGCAGCCACTTTTCCAAAAACAATCAAAAGGGATCATCCTACATACACATTACCTTGACGCTTCCTTTTTACAGTTTTTTCGGTCTGGGGATGAGAAACCAGGGCCCCCACGTGAATCTCTCCTAGGTTCACACTCGTCACTACTCCTTGTTTTAAAGACTCCACGATATTTTATAAGCAGGATTCAAGGTTAAGAATTCAACCCTTTGCTTGTTCCTGGACATCCAAGGCGTTTTGCTACATTTCAACTAGCCCAAAACACTGGTGCTTGTATTTATGGGACGTGGGCTTCCAAAAGCACGGTTAAGTCAAGTGTCCGTGTATTTTAAATTTCCATATTTCGCCAGGCTCTCTCCCCCAGAGTTAACTCTTCCTGCTCCGGCCAGGAGCTCATGAGGGTGCTCACTTGCCCCAGCTCTGCCTGCGCTTGGTGTTACCATTATGTGACCATTTTGCCAATGCGACGGAGATCAGTGCTCCACCGCGGGGGCCCCCGTGCTGGGGGTTCTGCCAAGATGCTGAGCCTCTACAGGGGCCCCGCGGTGGGGGAGGGGCCGGGACTCTGGGGACCTCTACCCCACTGCGGGCGGAGCAGAGCCGCTGCGGGGAGCTGAGGCTGGGCAGCGCTGCAGCAGGAGCCCTGCTCCAGGAGGCCCGCAGCCTCCATCTCTCCACCCTCGCCTCTATGCTGTCCTCTCCACAAGCGCCATCGAGCCTGACGACAAGCCAGACCCCGTGCTGAGCACACACTGCAGCCCTGAAGCCATGTCCATCCTCCCGGACAGCCAGGTCAGGATGCCGAGTGCTGTGTTCTAATCCCCACGGGGACACAGGTGAGGAGATGGGGCAGGACGGGAACTGAGGAGGGGTCCCTCACAGTGGCACTGGGGCAGCGTGACCACAGATCTAGATGCTTCTCTGCAGTGGGTCCACAACCAGCCTCATCAGCAGGCAGAGGCTGGGCCTGGGCTGCTGGGGGCACGAGGAGAGGCACCCAGCCCTGCGGCTCCTCCGCGCACCCCGAGGCCCACAGACCCTGACAAATGTCCCCTCACTTTAAGAGTCTTGGCCCCACTACAGGCCTCCCTGATCTCAGCTACCCAAGGGCCATGACCTTGGAGGAGGGAGCCACCTGTGGCCTCACTGCAGGGATCTACGGTGGGACCTGGGGACAGCTGACTGGGAAACCCATCCCGGCCTGTGAGAAGTGTCACACGTGGGGTTGGCTGCGAGCCGGCAGCTGCACTCCTGGTGCACCCAAGGGAGACGAGAGCCCGCGAGCGACTGCCGGGAGCAGCACCCTGCAGGCTAACTAGGAAGGGACCCGCGGGGACCCATCGCGGGGGAGGACGAGCCCAGGGCGGCCGCCCATGCGACAGGATTTCAGTCAGCCACACACAGGGACCAAGGGCTGACAGCGCGACCTGAGGAGCCTCGAGGAGTGCAGCTGAGGGACAGGAGCCAGTCCAGCAGTGGACACATCCACAGGGACAGGAGGCTGCCTGGAGGCTGCCTGGGGGCGGGGCAAGGGGACAGGACCCGACACTAATAGGCAAGGGGCATCTCTAGGGGCGACGGAACTTCCAGGAGGAGATGATGGTGATGGCTGCACAATCCTGTGCACATCCTCAAACCACTGTATGTACCAGAAAGAAAAGGGGACCTGAAACGAGTCCCCGGTGCCCCGCCCGCCCACGTGGCCAGCTCCTGTGGTTCTCCCATCCTCCGGCAGCACCCCGTCTCCCGTGGACGGCTGAGGGACAGCTGGGACCACACCTGGCTCACGATGTGCTTGCTGATGAAGTCGTCCACGGTCATGAGCGTCTGGGACCACTCCTCATCTGTGTACCTGGAACCAACTTCCACAGGGACAGTCCGGCAGCCAGCGACCTCGCGGATGTACTCCAGACTATTAGAACACAAGCATCGACCTCGTCACCATCGCTACCGCCTGCTGGGCCTGGTGCCGAGTGAGCTCTACCTGCGGTCTCCTTCAGTTCCCACAAAACCTGGTGAGGTAGAGACTACCCGGGCAGGGAGGTGAGGTTACTTGCCCAATGTCACGCAGCCAGTGCACAGAGCTGTGCAGCTGGGCAGACGGACCCGATCAATCGGGTCTGCGGGGCGGCTCTATTTCCCTGTTGGCCGCAGTCCTTCTGAGTTTCCCTCTGCTCATCTTGTCACTGAGCTGACTTCTCTGAACAAATGAGAACAGTGTGGGTGGGGGGCGCGGGTGAGGCGCCCAGGCTCTGGACCTGGTGGCCTGGGATGCACTCCAGACCTCACCAGTGGCAGACCAGGCACCTTTAACAAGTTACTTCGCCTCTCTGAGCCCCTCTCTGTGTAAGGTGCCCCGAGGTGACAACAGTGCTTGTCCCACGGGGGATGGGACAAGGTGAGACATGCGTGTGCCTGTCCTGACAGGTGCGGAGGGACTGGTCCTGGCGGCTTTGCCACAACGGCCACTTCAGTGCCGGGTCCTCCCTGCGCCCTTCCCGCACGGAGCTCCCCCAACAGCTGGTGGTGCTGGTGGCCGGGTCCCCAGGGCAGCAGGGGGACTGGACCGTGAGGGCTCTGGGCAACCAGGAGGTGGGGCCTGGTGGGAGGAAGCAGGTCATTGGGGGCGTGAAGCTGTTTTGTCCCGTCTCCTCCTCGCTCTGTCTGCTTCCTGCTCCACCATGTGCCCCTGCACGATGGCCTGCCCCCTCACAGGTCCAGTAACAAGGCCAAGTGACCATGGACTGCAACCATAAAAAAACTTTTTTTCCTCTCCTTTCAGTTGATTTTCTCAGCTGTTTTGTCACAGTGACAGAAAGCTGACCCACAGGCTGAGCCAGTCTACTTCCCTTGGGCGACAGTTGTCCCTGTATCCACAGAGGATTGGTTCCAGGTCCCCTGCAGATGCCAAAGTCCAAGGACACTCAAGTTCCTTATTAAGAAAAAAAAAGCACAGACTTGCACACTGTAAGTCATTCCTCAAAATAGCTTATGCAAGCCGGGCGCGGTGGCGCACGCCTGTCATCCCAGCACTTAGGGAGGCTGAGACAGGAGAATCGCGAGTTCAAAGCCTCAGCAACGACGAGGCGCTAAGCAACTCAGTGAGACCCTGTCTCTACATAAAACACAAAATGGGGCTGGGGATGTGGCTCAGTGGTCAAGTGCCCGAGTTCCATCCCCAGTGTCCAACAACAAAAAACAATACTTCATGCAGTGTAAATGCCGTGTCGATGGCCAGGCAGCCTGGTTTAGGGAATAATGACAAGAAAACAAGTCTGCATGTGACCAGCACAGATGCGACACAGTAGCTCTGCTTCCTGTTGTGACCTGTGATTGGTGGACTGAGGATGTGGAACCCATGGCCATGGAGGGCCCACTGTCCTGCTCATGTCCCAAAGCAGGCCCAGCTAGGGCGCTGCGCCCGCTGCCCAGCTGCCCGCTCCTACCTCCTGGCCAGCATCTGGGCTGTCCCTGGATTATTTCTGGCTTGGCCTCAGGGCCCTGAGAAGGCGTGGGACTCCTAAGGTCCTGCAAGAGTGCGTCATGGACTTAGATTTTTTTAAAAAAATATTTTCTTGGTTGTCAATGGACTTTATTTATTTATATGTGGTGCTGAGGCTCGAACCCAGTGCCTCACACATGCTAGGCAAGTGCTCTACCCCTGAGCCCCACCCCAGCCCTGAACCTGTCTTGAGACCACTGCTGTCAAGGGGAGATGTCACGGCCTCTGGCATCGCTCAAGAGCACCTTGATTCTCCTCCAGACTTCTGGCCACCAATCCCAAGGGTGGGCAGTGAAGTGTCTGTGTGGACTCTAGTCCAGAGGAGAAACTGAGGGAGGCCCGGGGACACCAAGGTGGGAGGGGCGTCCTCACGGTGCTGCAGTGACCACCCACCTCCACTTCTTCATGCACGGCCAGTGGTCAGCCACGCCTTCCAAGATCACGGGCCTCTCTGGAACCAAAAAATGCTCCCTGAAGTACTGGAGGGAGGGCCGGTGGAGCCGCGGGACTGCTCTTTCCAGCTCCACGTCTGGGATCCAGACACGGTCGCGCCTTGCTCTCTGGTTAAAATTAAAACAAAACAGCACCAGCTCAGGAAGGCGGCTAGGCACCCGCCAGTGGCAGGCTGGCGCAGGCGTCGTCAGCACCAGCACCAGGGGATGGCACCGGCACCGCTGCCCTGCTACGTGCTGTCACGAGATCCAGCACCTTTTTTTCTCATGGTTCATGAAAAACATGTGTCCAACGTGCAGGGACCTCTGCAGTGAGGGGGTCAGTGCCCAGACTCCACCTCTGAACGGCGCTCTCTGTGTGGACCTTCCCTCCACCCTCACAGCCACTGCTGGGAACCACCCGTGGTGGCGGCCACGAGGAGGTCACCTTGCCACCAGTGCCCAGCCCCCCATCTCGCGGTTTCTGCTGTGCCACCTGGTTCTTGCCATGTCGTCCCTGTGGCCACGCCCACCCTCCTCTGCCTTCTCCCAACTGGGCAACTGACAAGGTAGTTCTGGTCCCCGAGCCCCTGGCCCCACGTTAAACTGCTGGGGCAAGGCCACCCGTGTCCAGAACCCGGGGCCGGCCGGGGCACCTCGGCTCCTTGCCCCTCCTGCCACCCGACCCACAGCAGCAGGACAGCCTTGGGCAGGAGGCCACCCCACGATCCCGGCTCTGGTCCTGTCAGCAGTGTGTCCCCGTGCCCGGTGTCCTTCAGGCTCCCATGCCCTGCTGACCTAACTTGGCACGTGACAGGGACGGTGGCTCTCTCCTCCCGCTGTGAGACTGCCTTCTCCCTGGCTGTGTCCCTGGCTGTGTCCTGTGTGCTAATGACATCATCTGCATTCACCCTGTGTGACGTCATGCTCACCGTGGGACATGAGCAGGCGCAGCAGTTGGGACACCCCCCAACCCACTCCCGGGTCTGACAGCCGGCCTCTGCTTTCTGGGGCTCAGGACTCTGCCATGTTACAGAGGAGGCCGAGGCCGAGGCCGAGAGCGGTCCTGGCTCGCCCCGAGGTGGCCGGGAGGCCTGGCTCGGCCCTCCTGGACAGCGCCACTCGGTCCCCTCACGCTGTTTCTCTCCAACCACGAGGCCCCCACCCTCCCTCTTTAAAGGGCGCTGCTTTGGCAGAAATTGGAAAAGAGGGTTTTTGGACAAAACAGACCCCCCGGCTGGGTCCTCCATGTGGGGAGACGCTGTTTTCAGAGCATCCGGAGGCCCGGCCAGGGGCTCCCGGGCCGACGCGGCACCTCCAGAGAAGCGGACAGCGGAGAGCCAGGCGGCCCTGGTACCTTTGTGCCGGGCGGCTCCGGGCGGGGGCTGCGGGCAGGCCTCTTTCCAGGCAGGTGTGGCTGGAGGACTGCGGCGGCCTTCATGAGCACGTCCCCGAGGATGGCCGCCCCCATCAGCAGGCCCATGTCGCACACCCGCAGGGCCTCAGCCACCGCGGTGGCCTCCCGGGGCGCCTGGCACAGGCACAGGGCTTTCAGCAGGCAGCCGAAGGCGTAGACCCGCCGCCAGTCCTTGTCCACGTCCCGCCACGGCCCCGTGTTGAGCTTCTCCCAGGCGTAGTCCAGGATGGCCTCGCTGGCCTGCAGGCACTCGCCCCGCCTGTCCCCGTAGAAGTGCTCGGTGGCCTGCCGCAGCAGCAGCACCACGCTCCGGTCCACCGCCGCCCCGAGCTCCAGCTTCAGCTCTTCCTTGGTGCCTGGCAGGAGTGCCCTGAGGGCTTCCCAGAGGGTGCCAGCTCCCGCTACGGGGTCCCCAGGACACTTGGTGCCTTCTGTCACCTGGGCCATGCCAGCTGGGTCAGATCAGCGCCTGACAGGGACAAAATGAGAGTCAGGGACCACGAGGGGCCTGACCCACAGCTCACCGGACACTCTTCAAAGCAGCCTCCCCGCCAGGCACGGCTCGGCCACACCCTCCCTCCAGGGCGGAGCTGTTCCCAGGGCCTGGTATTCAGTCAGCGCTGCACCGTGCACGCTCAGGGAGGCGCAGGTGCCGTCCCAGCCTGGAAGCCCCACACCCCTCCTCTGCCTGGCGACCCCCACTGGGCCGTCAGGCCACTGTCCGCGACCCTTGTGAAGCCTGTGAGACTCCAGGTCCCCGCGTCCCTCGTCACGACTCCAGCTGTCCAACGCTTGCTCCCACCTGTCTCCAACGCCAGGCGGGGGCTCCCCGGCACGCGCTGCTAGGGTCTCGGCGCAGAGGGCGGCTCGCAGGAGGCTCAGGAACGGCCCCTCGGCTCCTCAGGAGGAAGCTGCGAGTACCTCCCCTGCCCACACAGGGAAACTCCGCCTGCGCTGTGTGGGGGGCAGCCCGGGCACTAACACAGGACCTGCCCACGGGACTGCAGTCCTCCTGCAGGGCCACCGCGTTCCAGGTACACCTAACAGCAGGTGACACCAGGTAATGCCTAAACCATCTGCGTGGTTTGCACGTCTGCCCCTCAGAGGTTCCGTGCTGGAAGCCTTGTCCCCTGTGTGGCTCTAGGTGGTGGGACCTTTAGGAGGCAGGGCTCTGCGGAGGTGATAAGGGCCACCGGCTACCGCTACGGGGTGGGCCCTTCACCGGGCGGGTTGCTAGTGAGGCCACCCTGCGTCTGCTCCCTGTCCGCTGCCCTCCCACGTCCCCACACGCTGTGGTGCAGCCAGGGGTCCTCACCAGGTGCTGGCACCATGTTGTCTGGACTTGACAGCCACCACCACTGTGAGCCAGAGAAAACTTCTTCCCTTCACACACTCCCTGGTGTCAGGTGTTCTGTTACAGCAACACAGAACAGTGCAGCTTCCCTTGTCTCATCTGAGGCTATGACAGGGACCATGATGCCTTTTGCAGTGAGTGTTTTAGGCTGGGGCCCAGCGACCTTTTTAAATGAAAGGCCAGATATGAAGTATTTTCCACTCTGTAGGCCACACGCTGGCCACGCCTCTGCCTCTGCAGCACGTACGTGGCCGTACGCCACACGTAGACTAACAGGCACGCACGTGGCCGTACGCCACACGTAGACTAACAGGCATGGCTGTGTTCCAGTAACTTTGTTTGCAAAAGCAGACGGTGAGCCAGATGTGGCTTGCCAACCCCTCCTGTGTGCTCACCAAAGTCGTTCATCTTCTTCAGGCACAGTTAGACTGTGTCTCCCAGGCTCATCTGCAATTAATTGTCGCCTGCTGTATGCTGGTGACTGTGCATGTAGTAATGTGTGTCACTCCCAGGCCTGGCCCAGAGCAGATCCTCCACATGCTTCATCTGTCCACTGGCTGCAAGTGAAGCTCTCTGAGCAAGCCACAGGATGGCAAGCAGTTGTCACTTTAAGGAAAGAAGCCTAGGAAGGCCATCCAACCAGGAACAGACATGCTGGGATGGCTCTTGAGCAAAAAATAAATGTTTAGGCACTAAGATGCTGGTGATGCTTGTTACAACAGCAACTCTAACCCTAATACAGGAACTTCTCTTTATTATTTCTAAAAATGGTCCCCTACGGAGGCCTGTATTCTACTCCCTAGAACTCATGAATGTACTTGGCATGGACTCTGTAAGTGATTAAGAATAAAGACCTTGAGATGTGACAATTATTCTGGATTATCTGGATGAGGCCATCTTAATACATGAAGCCTTAAAGAACTGTTTCTGTAATTGTGATTTTGAAAAAATGCTCAGAGATATCTAATAGAGGTATCTAACAGTGCCGGCTTTAAAGACAGAGGAAGAGCGTTACTCACCATGAGGATGTGAGCAGCTTTTAGATGCTGAGAAAATCAAAGAAATGGATTGTCCCCTAGGGCCTGCCGAAAGAGGGTCCTGCTGAGCCCTTGATTTTAGCCCAGTAAGACCCACGTCAAGCCTGTAACCTACAGGTGTGAAAGATGATGAATTTGTGCTGACAGCCACCAGGCTTGTGGCTATTTGTTCAGCAGTAATGCAAAGTATGGTTCATTTTAACCAACACAACTGGGTGCAGGTGGGGGACGCTACTTGCGTGATTAGGTCACAGGAGACTGAGCACCCTCCAGGAACAGCACGGATCGGGGCGCCTGGACCCCTGTCCAGCTGAGCCTTTGGTGAGAATTTGGTCCTGACCGACACGACTGGAGCTTTGCCGGAGCTCCTGATGCAGAGGAGCTCGCTGACCACGCCACACTCCCGACCCAGAGACTCTGAGGTCATGACAGGTGTTGCAGGCCATCACATGTATGACTTGCTGTGCAGTGACAGATCTAATCCGGATTTCCCGGGCACCCTGGTCTTTGTCTATGTTCTGCTGCCGTGACTGAATACACAGACCAGGCATTGTGACTGGGGGTTTACTGAGCTCCTGGCTATGGTGGCTAGGAAGCCCAGGAGTATGGCGCCCACCCCTGCTGAGGACTTCCTACACTGTGAAGCAGGCGAGGACCACCCACTGGCGTGCACAGCAAACCCTGGAGGTAACTGCCCACTCCCTCTATGGCCCGTTAACCCGTGCATTCACGAGTGGCTCACTCCATCCACAAGTGCAGGGACTTCATGAACCAACCCCCTCTCAGAGGTCCCACCTCTCCACAGCTGTGCTGGGGACCATGTTTCCAACATGTGGACTTTCAGAGACACCTTTTGGTGGTGCTGGGGACTGAACCCAGGGCCTGTGCATGCCAGGCGAGCATTCTACCAACTGAGCTACGTCCTCAGCCCCCAGAGACACGATCAAACAGCAGCATCCTGGGACTCCGCTGGAAACTCACAAAAATCTCAGGAGCGAGCATGGCCTCGCCTAGCTCTAACGTGCATGGCGAAGCCAGCAGCAGAGGGCAGCAAGGGCGTGGAGGACGCGGGAGGTCCGTGGAGGCGGCCACCCACCCCATCCCTACCTCCGGGCTCCTCTTCAGCTCACTACCCACCCCAAGCTCAGGAGCGCAGCCCCAGCAGGCAGGGTACTGAGTGTCTGCAGATGTCCTCATTCAGCCCACACTGTGACCCCAAGCTGATGACATGTCACAAAGCATTTCCTCTAGGCCAGGAACTCTCTGAGCACTTCAATTCTTGCTGAAGCTCTAAGGAGTCTTGATGCCCTCACTTCACAGATAAGCTGAGGCGGAGAAGCATGACCCGCCCAGGCGGTTCAGCTGGCCGAGGGGCGCTGCAGGGACTAGCCCAGGCAGCCTGTCCCCAGACCCATGTCCTTACGGATGAGGAAACAGAGTCACGGAATCGCGGGCAGCAGTGTGAAGGAGCTGGGAATCTGGGCTAGTTCTGCAGATGGGAACGCCCAGCCCTTCACTCGAAGGACCTATTATTCTGCAGTCCCACTTCCGGGCCTGTCCTGAAGTCACAGGAGTAACTTCAGGTTGTCCTGCTCTGCGGCTACCCTTTCCCTCTAATCCAGGTCCTTGTGATGCTGGCAGGTGGAGAGGGCTGTGACCACCTCCCCGCCGTCTTCTTTGCTGAGGAGCAAGAAATGAAGCGCCTCGCCGCAGCCCACCGTCAGTGGTGTGCCAAAACAGGGCCTAAGTGCCAGTCCAGCCCGGGCCCTCCTATGTGCCAAGCCACCGCCTAGCACAGCCCTCAGCCCTTGGAGAGGTTCTGCAGAGCTGCAGCGAGATCCGAGGGGTCCGAGACTCGGAGTGGCAGTGCCGAGCCCCAACACCCTTCAGTCTCAGAGGTGATGCCCTATCAGGTTTTGGGGACCTGGTGTCGTGGGCCTCTCGCCATCCTGGGCTCACAGTGGATGTGCTGCTAGTTTGCTTGGCTGGATGGGGAACTTGGCGGGCCCTGCCGGCCTGGCCAACCTGCCATGATGGGTCTTATTTCTAGCCCCCTAGAAAGTTCCTAAGTGCCCAGTGCTGGCCTCATTTAGCTTTCCTGGGGAGGGTCGTGGCCCAACCCTCCAATATGGTCTATCTCCTGGCATGAACAAGGATACCCACCAGCTGGTCTCCCCCATGGCCTCATGGCCCATGGCCTGAGCGCCTCACACAAGTCACACAGAGCAACAAGGAGAAGCCTCACCCTGGGAACCCAAGATTTCAGAGGCCCCATATGCAGGCTTCTCATGTGTGTCTGTTAAAAGGTCCCCCAGAAGACCTCATCTTACTGCAAAAACAGCTGCCACTGGGGACCTGCTATTGTGGGGACTTCGTACCAGCTCTGTAAGCTGGTCTTTCAGAGCCATTATAAATGGTTTCCCAGAGCCGGGCGCGGTGGCTCAAGCCTGTAATCCCAGCACTTAGGGAGGCTGAGACAGGAGAATAGCGAGTTCAAAGCCAGCCTCAGCAATGGCGAGGCCCTAAGCAACTCAGTGAGACCCTGTCTCTACATAAAACACAAAATAGGGCTGGAGATGTGGCTCAGTGGTCGAATGCCCCTGAGTTCAATCTCCAGTACCAAAAAAAAAAAAAAAAAAAGGTTTCCCAGAAGGTTTCAAATGGGCTAGGAACTAGTTTCCTGGATGCAGACCATGGGCTTTATATACCGGTGTCCCAGGGTGGTTTCATGAAATGGCCCCTTACAGGGCCTCAGGGGCCTTACAAAGCCAGCTTCCTGGAGGCCTCGTGTGTTTTGTCACCTGTCCTCCCAGGGTATCCTGTGTGCTCCTCTGCAGTTAGCCTCTGCGAGGACCTTGTAGACCACGCGAAACAGCGCTCTAGGCCAGGGGGGTCCCAGGTTGGCTGTACAGGTCTCCTCTGGACCACAGGAAGTAGTCGTCGTACTTTTTCTTTAATGTGGAGTTCTGTAGTTAATGTCTATCAACAGTCGGCACTGTCTGCCATTCTTCCTGAGGTGGGAGCTTCAGGCCAAGTGAGTTTGTTTTCAAAACGGCTTTCAGATTGCCTCTGTGCTACCTGAAATAGTCTCCCAACAGGCCTCACGCCTGAACACCTGACCCTCCCCCAGGGCCTTATGTTGGCAGCATGAGGAGACTGTCACAGTGAAGTACATGCTGGACCTGCCAGTCTGACAGCCTGCTTCCAGGGCCTTCCCAGAACCTCTCACAGCTGCCACACCAAGAGAGAAGCCACATCCTGGCTGATGAAGTCTTCCAAAGTGGC
>PVHX01009147.1:9790-78424 GCA_004024805.1 Geosciurus inauris
AAAAAAAATAACAGCACTGGAATATTGGAGAGATTTTCACTAGCAGGCCACAATTTGTAAAACTGTTGGCAGACATGGATAAAATAGGAAGATCAAGGAGAAGGAACACAAAACCTCAGTTTTTGTACAAGTTCACATCAAATCTCCATTGTGAAAAACCTCACACAACAGGACATCTTCCCACAAAGTAATAATATGAACTACCAATTCTACCTCCCACTATATCATTGCAAACCTTGATTAGTGGAGTTTTTCTTTCTGCTCCTTGATTACTTACAACTTAGATGTCAAATCAGTGTCAAGAGAAGATAGATTCTTTCCAAGTAATATATTTCCGCTTAAATCAAGAAAATACCTTTCTATTACAGCAGTATGTTGGTGAGAAGACTGAGAAAGGAGATACTGAATGATATACCCAATCTATATGTGAACGCTGGCTACACCTAGGAAGCACACTTGGGGAAGGCTTAAGTTTATCTGGCTGGAAGGGAGAATTTGGGAACAGGGCTGCAAATAGGATAAGGTAGGTGAGACACTGAGGGTGCAAAATTTAGGAAGGTATAACAGTGAGAGTATGTCTTAAAATCGTACTTCATGCCATTTGCTTGCCTCACCCTAATCTGGGTCCTGACTGGAGATATTTCCTGGAAGCAAATCCCAATATCCAGGAAGTTTAAACAACATTGCTAAATAAATGTTCATATTCCCTGGGGAAAATAAAAGAGAGGAAATATCTCACCTTAGACATAGCTTTGAGATTTGTAAGAGATGAAACTTCTTTGAACTCTTCTTTTGGAAAAGGAAAGAGTCCTATTAAGGCAAAGATAGATATATATAAGGAGCCGTGCAAGTACATACTTGACTGAGATATTCCAGAATAACTCAGGTAAAGCTGCATGAATTTTCAGTTTCAGCACTTGCATACAGTTCACAAATCCAGGTTAGAGGTTAGTGGGGACATGGGACAAATCCAGCTTTCTCCCCTGATTCCAGAAACCTAGTCTCTTGCTGAGGAAGAATGGATTCTGGGGAACCTATGATGCCTGTTGAGCCTGGAAAGGGAACATTGTTTTTCTCTCTGCAACTCTACCTCCCATCTCCTATGGAGCACAGGTTTGTATATTTCCAAATTGTTCTTCATGGACTGTCAGTTTACACTGTCACCAATAGTGCATGAGACTATTTTCCCATGCCCTGACAAACTAGTTCAGAACTTTTGCCTATTGGTAGTTCTAAGGTATACACTTATTATGATGAGAATAAGCTTCTTTTAATAAATTAAAAGCCATTCCTCATTTCTTTCTGTAATGCATCTCCTTATATGTTTTATTTTTCTTAGGGTTTTTAAGTTTTATTTTTTTTTGTGGTGCTGGGGATTGAACCTAGGGCCTTATGCATGCTAGGCAAGTGCTCTACCCCTGAGCTATACCCCCAGCCTGTATCTTGTTTTTGTTTTTTTGTTTTTTTTTTAATTTAGGAAATTAACCTTCTGTCTATTTCAAGTTGCAAACAAGTTTTCTTGGTCTGTCATATGATTATTAAAGTGTCTTTGCCTTTTGAATATTTTTCTCATTAGGTTTTATTTAGCAATATCACATACTGTATAATCCATATTTTTTCAATTGATGGTAAATGCCATCTTTATCACATATTCAATTTCCCTGTATGACTAAGTCTGAACATCCTATTTTCTACTCTCTTTTTACTTAATTAACACAGTTGCTGAAATTAAGTATTACTGTTCATTTATTAATACTTTAAGGATTAAGTATTGGAAAATACTTTTTAGTAGTACACTTGTGGGAAATAGAAAAGTAACTGATTAAGCACACTTTGTACTCTCTAGGGTTGTAGACAGAAGGAATAATATTTTGCTAAGTGAAGTATGAAATGTTGACTGCTGCAGTGAATATTTTAGTTACCAAAATAATTATTTTATCTGGGCACAGTGGGGCATTACCTGTAATCCCAGCCACTTGGGGGCTGAGGCAGGACTGCAAGTTTAAGGCCAGCCTGGGCAATTTAGCAAGACCCTGAATAAAAAATAAAAAGGCTGGGGAGGTAGCTCAGTGGTAGAGCAACCATGGGTTCATTCTCAATAAAAATAGAAGAAAAAAGCCAATTATTTTATGTACTAAAATGAGACTTGCCTTGTAATTTAAAAAGTGTATCAAAGACTTTAAATATCATAGAATGCCTGAAGAAGTTATTGGCCTTGCCATTGACTGAATCCAGGAGCAGGAAAATTCACTAATATATAAGTGTTAAAAGTGGCAGTTATGGGCAAAAATTATTTTTTCCTGCACAGTCTCCATGAAACACTTCATTTCAACACACTGGTTTTGGTTATTATGATGCTTATCTAACCTCCTGGGAATTACGAAAATCTTTACCTATTCCTTTTTAGTACTTTTACTTCTATTTCATTTGCTAAATTGCTACTTAGTTAAAATTTTGGAGGTAGGTTTATCGTCTACTATTCAGACTATCAAATATTACACAACCAACTAGATGTGCTCTTACAAAGTTCTTCAATCATTTAATATTTAGGTTACCACAGGCACATAAACATCAGAAATAAACGGTAGGTCATACACATACAGTGATCTTCAATTAAAGATTCTTCTGAAAACCATCAACCCATAACCCCCACATGTCATTCACAGCCACAGAAAGCACATTGTACAATTCCAGGTAAAGTCACAATCACATTCACAATAACTTTTAACTCTCCACATGCAGTCTCGAATACTACTCACACCTAATCTAAAACTATACATACGGAGGAGAAAACTCATGCAGCAACACAGCTGAGTCCACCTTTCACACAATGAGAGGGTACATCTCAAAGAGTGGCACGCACCCAAAGGGCAGCAGGTTGTGTACAGCGGGACACCCCAAACATATATACACACACGCAGCACCCGCTACGCGCAGAGACACGATTTGAGCGACAGAATTCCTCGGGAGAGTCAAACAGGCAAAATCCCTCTCTGCAGAGCTTGCTCCAGGTCACTTGACGGTCATCCTCAGGGTCACGCCCACGAACCACGCCCGAGGCCCTGCTCTTACAGATCTGAGCGTTCAGATACCGCGGTCCTGGTTCCCTCCCCAAAATTGCTACGCCCGGATCGGACTCTGGGTTTCTTCCCCTATCTCCCCACCGGGTTCCTCTCCGTTAGTCTGCTCTCTCCGGCCAGAGTTCCCAGCTCCTTCCTCAGCCTCCTCCGAGCCCTTAAGACCCACCAGCCTCACCCCCGGCCAAGCCTGTTGTCTGCGCCTGCGCATTCGCGCCGTGGGCTTGCGCTCCCAGGAGTCTCCGGGGCGGCCCTTTAGCTGCTGCGCGGTCCTGGTTCCCCGCGCTCCGTGGCTTTATCAACCTCGGCTCGGCTCCGGCTTGAACTAGGGTTACCCCAGGCCCACAGATCTGCCAGTAAAATGCGACCCCTGGCTCATTTTCTTCTGGACTTGAGGTCATAGTTTTCCGGTCCGGGTCCGGGTGCGAGAGGAATTCGCAGCAGGAGGCTCCGAGTTCCTAGGATGCGGATGGGGAGTGTGGAGGCAGGAGCCGGAGTCAGCTGCTGGGGCGAGCGTTGGGGGATTGCGGTCGTGTGCGCGCGATGCGGAGGGGCCCGACTGCTTCTGATTGGGCTCGCGGGGCTGAGTCGGGGAGGGGCCGTGTGTATGATCGTAATTAGCGGCGATTGCGAGGTGTGTCTCTCTGTGATCTAGTGATCAGTGAGTGCGAGGTTGTGACCGATTAGAGACTCTGATCAAAATTGACCTGTAGTTTTGTTTTGTTAATTGTTAGGAAAGTAGAGATTCATTTGGCAGTCCTGGGGCTGCGGACGTGGACCAGGTCCCCAGGTGACAGGAAGACTCCAGGAGGCCTCTGTTGCTTTCATCGGTACATTCTGTATTCATTCTTCAGCCCACTGAGTGCTTAATACACAGTGGGCATGCAGTAGAGCCCACCCGGCCCCCACTGTAGATTCTATGGAATTTGTTGCACTGGGATTTCTTTCACTGTCTCTGTCATTTCACTTTATAGCCACACTGCACAGCTTGCGATCAAATGGTTACCAAAGGGAAGGTTGGATATTTGAAATCTAGAAGAAAAAAAAAGGAGCCTTGTTTTTGGTATGGATAGTTTAGAACTGGAATTGCCACCAATGCAGAGTCCTGGGAAAACAGGATGTTGAAGTCCCAAGACTAGAAGTCATTCCCCTTTTAGAAGCTCTATGGAGGCAATTTACATGTTGCATACACAGCTTTTTCATAACTCTGTCTACAGGAAACAGCTGTGATCACAGAAACAGATTCTAATCCCAGACTTAAGAGAAACTAAATATCTCTCCTCTTTATATTGGGTATTGAATCTAGGGATGCTCTACTGCTGAGCTACATCCCCAACCCTAGTTTTTTTTGTTTTTTTTTTTTAATTTTTTATTTTGAGACAGAGGCTCACTAAGTTGTCCAGGTTGCCTGGAATTTGTGTTGCCTGGAATTCCCGCTTCAGTCTCCAGAGTCCCTGGGATTACAGGGATGCACAACTGGCCCTGACTTCAAAGGAAAAATCTTAATATCAAAAATATCATTATATTGGTGACATATAGTAAAAGAATGTACAAAAGTTGGTAGGCTTATTATTTAAGTCATTTGGTTTTAGTACTGTTCCCTGTCATTTTGCTAGCCTGTTTCCTTAGTTTTTGTAATAACTACACGAGCTTTCCTTCCCACTGTTTCAGAAAAATGCTTTTAAGTGTCTGTGGGTTTTTAAAAATATTTTTTAGTTATTGATGGACTTTTATTTTTTATTTATGCATTTATATGCGGTGCTGAGAATCAAACCCAGTGCCTCACACATACTAGGCAAGCACCCTACCACTGAGCTACAACCCAGCCCATGTCTGTAGGTTTTATTATGTGTTCCTGATGATGGAATTAATGCAGTCTTGTTGGAAAAAAAACTCATTAACCTAAGCTGATTTATTTTTAAAATATTTTTTAGTTGTAGATGGACATGCTAGCTTTATTTATTATTATGTGGTGCTGAGGATCGAACCCAGTGCCTCACACTTGGGAGGCAGGTGCTCCACCACTGAGCTACACCCCCAGCCCCCTAAGCTGATTTATAAAAGTAAAAATGAGTAAGTACTAGTCAGTGCAGTGGTGCATGCCTGTAATTCCAGCAACTTTAAAAGATGAAGCAGGAAGATCTCAAGTTCCAGACCAGTCTCAGCAATTTACTTAGACCTTGTCTCAAAATAAAAAAAATAAATTAGGGCTAGGGATGTAACTGGGAATGTAACCTAGAGGTAGAATATCCCTAGGTTCAATGTCTAGCACCACACACATGATACATAAGTAATTATAGTGTTAGCATCCAGAAACGTTCATTATTGATATTGTGGTGTATGTTCCAGATTATTTTCTTTCAGTGTATGTTTATGTTTTTTCAAAAAATTCACATGAATTAATTAATGAGAAAAGACTTTCTCTACCTCTCAGTTTGAAAAGAATTCAACCCAGCTACTGGTTTTGCTATCTCCCCTGCATGTTGGGAGAAAAAGGAAGTGCCAGTGATGCTTAACTGATTTCATAATCCTTCTGAGTACCTACTGGAATTATACAAGTATCAATTTACTCAAAATTACCAGAAAAACAGAATAGGTAGTTAGCTAAGTAAGGCAGCTACTGAGAATTACATATTTATTATTAGTAATAGTATTTTTAATAGATTTAAGTAAACTTTCATAAAACAGCACCAGTCTCTCAAGACCAATTGTCTTGGGAGACCTCGTTATATAAATCACATAGTCAAGGATGAGTTTATAATTTATGATAACAGAATTAGATGTTAGTAGTTACAAATGTGCATAAAAGTTTGGATAGACAGGGAACAAAATTGATCTTTTAATATTTTCAATTTGTTATCTAAGTAGATTATTTGAGCTATGTTTATGAGCAGAATTCTCCTTCTCCTGTCCTTTTTTTCTTTCTGAAGAATCATCATGGGTAAGGGTAATGAAGGCTATGCTTGCAGGCTGTGCCCTATATTAGCTTTATAAGGAAGAACAGAACTGAAAAGCTCAAATTTTCTCTGTCCAGAAATGGTAAGGACATAAGGAAATTTCCTTTAGTAGTAATGGATTACATGACATGAAATAGTCTCTTTATCACCAATAAAATAGATAGATATTTATTAGGTTTTTTAAGTACTTATACACAGTAGAAGTGATTTGTTGATATTTTTCTTTTTTTTTCCTCACATAATCCTGACAACTCTTTGAGGTACTAGGTACTATTGCTTTTCTCATTTTATTGATAAGGCAGTCTAGGTAATGCAGATAATATACTTGCCGAGGCACAGAATTAGTAATGTTCAGAGTTAAAATTAATACTGAAAGCTTAACCACATTACTATTCTTTTTTTAAATTCACTTATTCTCTAGTAATATTTTTCTCCCACATAGACAATTATCATCTACAAATAAGAACATTTAAATTATTTGTTTTAGTTAGCTTTTTCACTCCTGTGGACAAAAGACCTGAAAAGAACAAGTTTAAAGGAGGAGAAGTTTATTTGGTGCTTATGGTTTCAGATACCTCAGTCCATAGATGATGAGCATCACTCAGGGCTTGAGGTGAGGCAGAACATCATGGCAGAAGGGATTGGTAGAGGAAAGCAGCTGGGAACTTGGTACCAGGAAGCAGAGAGAGCTTAACCACATATATTATTTTTATTTTCAAATGTCCATAACCTCCCAATAATTTCTTAACCTGCTTCTCTCAGTCAGTAATTCACAGTTGTCATTCCTCAACATTTAATATGAATTAAGGTTATCATGGTTAAAAATGAATATACATATTAACAATAACTACTCATTATTTGTTTAACCTTTTCTCTACCCCTAGGTATTTATGGACTCCAAAAACTATTCTATGATGAATATCCTCGAGTTCTGTTTACTTTTATATCTATTCCTTCTTACATGTGCCAGAACTTGTTCTAGTACATTAGGGGACACCAGAATTAAAAAGAGATGCTAATTATTCAGTAAAGATCAGATATATATGGGAGTAAATGTAAGGTAAAGTATGGTAAGGGCTCTTAGAGAAGTCAGATGACATGTTGGGAATTCATAGATGTGAGAAGTAGAAAGGTTCTTTTTTAGAATATAGTATTTAGCTTAAATTTGGATATAAGATCCAGTTATCGCCATTTTGATTGTAGCCCTTTTCTTTGTCCTCCCTAAGTTTAAAATTACCCAACTGCATAGATTGTAACCCCAAGCTGCTCCTGTCAGAGCAAGGGGCAGTGATTGTGTTAGGAATTCACACTTCCTGCCCTAGTGTCCTTGCTTGCCAGACTTTGTTGGGTAGTGCACCCTTCCACAGAAGTAAAGTTTGCTTTGCTGAGTAACTTTTGAGGATGTGCCTGATTTCTTGTGGCACCCTGATATTTCTAACATAGGGAAGAGAGATTCTGATCATGGCAAGCATTTTCAGGTTATGACCAAATTATAAAGAAGACTTGAGAGCTCCAGTAAATCCCAAAACTGTTTTATTGGGAGAGAAAACACTAGAAGCTATCTTCTGGAGGCTCTTGGGCCTTGAAAACTGTGAAATTGGGCCTTCAGGCCCATGATTTGTTAGGAAAGAACTAGAATAAGTTCTGTAGCTGGGCCACCCTGTGCTTTTCAGATGCCATGCTGAGTTGCAGGTTCTGATCCCATATTTCTATATTGAGGTCTGGCTTGTAGACTCATGGGCAAGGTCTGCAGGCCCCATAGTCTGGTCTGCAGAGATGGTCTCATGGGGCAAATCTGTATACTTGCAGGCTAAGCCATGTGACAGATGGACTGGGTAACGTCACTGGTTGTTATCCATTTTGGAGAGCACTGACTGGGGCAGATCCACATGGTAGTGGGCTGCTAATGCCACCAGATAGACGAGGACATTGCTAAGCTCTTCTTGAAGGGCTGTCCATTCCCTCAGAGGCTAGGCTTTGGGGCCAGTCTCTGCATCAGACATCCTCTGAAAGAGTTCTGCTAGCTCTCCCACTTCCCTGACCAAGGCCAGGAGGAGGTTCCGAGGCTAGTGGAATTGGTCCCAGGCCTGCTCTGCAGCAAGCTCTGCATGGAGATGCCGGATGTCCTCCAGTGTGGGTTCTAGGCTGAAGCTGAATGAGCCAGCAGCCACGGTGCCCTTTCCCCTAGCGTCCCCCTGTGTATCACCTCTAGCACTAGGCACACTGTATAACCGCTCCAGTAAATTTTATGTAATAAGCATTTTGCCTTATTACAAATTACATATTATTTTTGTAATATTAGATATAAAATGAGACTAATAGAACAAGAAAATTAAATAGCTTTGGGGTGGGTATCAGGGAAAAGAGGAATGAGTTAGAAGCAAGTTTAAAACAATTATGTGAGGAAGATATGAAAGCAATATTTAGAACATGTTCAGTATCTATGAAACATCTCTTGGGGACTTTTAACCATTCTTTTCTAAGGAGAACTCCAAACATCATTGACCATACATAAAATTCAGGATGTTAAAGCAGGTGTTGGTAGCCAAAAGAAAGCCATTCAGATGGCACTAATTTATATAGTATCCTCAGCATTTTTTCAAAGTTCAAGAGAAGAGTGTTTAAGACTCCTTAATATTTTTTGAGGTCTGATCTTTTTGTTACTTTCCAAATTTTCTTAGTTTTGACTGGACTAAGTAGAAGCTCTCAGAGAGGACAACCTGCGTCTTTTGGGAATCCATTCCTATCAGTTTTTCTTTGGTTTCCTGTTCTCTGCCAAAAGTTTAGCATGTGCTTCAGCCTCCTCTTTTTTTTTTTCTTTTCTTTCTTTATTTTTTTGCAGTATTGGGAATTGAACCAATACTACAAGGGCCCTCTATCTTTAAGCTATATCCCCAGCCTTTTTTTAAAAAAAAATATTTTTTAGTTATACATGGACACAGTATCTTTATTTTGTTTATTTATTTTTATGTGGTACTGAGAATCAAACCCAGTGCCTCACACATGCGAGGCAAGTGCTCTGCCACTGAGCCTCAACCTCAGCTCCTACATCCCCAGCCTTTTTAAAATTATTTTTTATTTTGAGACAAAGTCTTGCTAGGTTGCCAAAGCTAGCCTCAAATTTATGATCCTTCAGCCTCAGTCTCCTAAGCAGCAAAAATACAGGTGTGCACTACCAAGCCTAGCCTTATTTTTCTTAGGCTTTTTTTTTTTTAATTTTTTTTTAGTTGTTGATGGATACAATGTCTTTATTTTAGTGCTTTTTATGTGGTGCCGAGGATCGAACCCAGGGCCTCACGCATGCGAGGCAAGCGCTCTACCGCTGAGCTACAATCCCAGCCCTTCTTAGGCTTTTTCTTCAGAGAAATACACCAGTGTTTGTGTTGCAGTGCGTATGGAATAACAAGACACTGAATTTGGGGTACTTTTATCCTGGGTTTCTTACCTTGTTTGTTTAAGAAGGCTCTCTGACAACATATTGGTGGACATTATCTTCTGGGAGACTGGAAAGTTCGTAGATTTTTCTAGATCTTTTGAGCCTCAGGCCATGAGGCATAATAGTGTTGATCAGTTCAGGAATATCTTTCTCTCTCTCTCTCTTTTTTTTTTTTTTCCAGAAATCAAGTGAGGATGCTCAGCTTGGCATCAACAATGCAACCCCAAACAGATTTGTGCTTTCTTTCTCTATTTGTCCTTGGTGTATAACAGGGGTGCCCCTTAATCAGTAGGACAGGGACACAAACATGGGTCAAGACACTCTGCTTTATGGGAAAACCTTGTTTTTTGTTCCTGCCACTAATTCAGATCACATAATGTTTCCATTCTTCATCAGCAATTTCTGTGGCCGTATGCTTCTCATAAAAAGTACGAAGTATGTGTTCCTCATCATTTCAACGGGTTCCTGGCAGCCAGTGGCTAGGAAGAAGATATTCAGCTTTTTTTAAAAAATTTATTCTGCTTAGGTATACATGATAGCAGAATGCATTTTGATTCATTGTACACAGATGGAGCACAACTTTTCATTTCTCTGGTTGTACGTGATGTAGAATCACATATATATGTAGTCATACATGCAGCTTTATATAGAGATATTCAGCTTTATCTTGATACAGTTCATCACCTATGAGGCACCTCAGAAAAAGATCAGTGCTTCTCAATTTAATAGTAGCTGTGCATTAATAGAAATACATTTTTGGAAAATAAGCTCCTTTTTACAAGATTAAAATTTGAATACTGGAGCTGGGAGGTGTAGTTCAATGGTAGAGTGCTTGTCTGGCATTCATAAGGTCCTGGGTTCAATCCCGGGGTGGAGGAGTGGTAGGAAGCAGAACTGGCCAGAGTGATTTTTTTTTTCCCCACTTGTAACAACTCTCATGTCTTGACCAACTTTACACCCCTTTCCAAGGACCTCTGGAAACATGTCTCTGTTATTTCAAGTGTAGATACATACAGAATGAGGCGTTAGTTTCTGCTGGGTGCAACACAGATGATTGCAGCCTGCCCAAATGAGTTTGTTCAGGGGTGTAATGCAGGACTTGGATAGTTAACCCAAACACCTGGATTTCACTGAATAAAAAGATCTCCATGTACTTCCCCTTTATGAATTTGTCTATCTGAACTCTATATAAGTGAAGTCATTTTTTACTGAAATTCATCCCATGTTAGTGTAGGTAGCAGGTACTCGTTCTTCCTTTACCTGTGTAGCATTTAATTGTAGGATAAGGCACAGATTATATATGTGTTCCTCTATTGTTGGAAATTTGGTTTATTTCTAATTTTATTATAGAAATATTGCTCTTATGACCATTATTGTACATGTCTTTTTTGGACATAAACATTCATTTTTGCTGTTGAGATACACAGGGGTGGAATTGCTTAGTTATATAATGTATGTATGTTTAGTTTTTATAAGCACTACTGAACAGCTTTCCAGTGTGGTTGTACTCAAGTTCTCACAAGCACTGAATGAGAGTTCAGTTGTGATAAATTATGAATATTGCCATCTTTATGGTAATCACTAAAAGAATAATACATGACACTTTAAACTGGAATATTAAAATTACTTGGCTAATAAAACAGAAAGTAAGAATGGTGGAATTAAAACAGAATAATAAAAAACAGGAATGAAGAAGACTAAATATCAATAGACTTACACCCAACATTATTAGGAACTAAATTTAATGAAGTAGACTAAACACTCCAATAAAAAGACATCACACTAAGCCGGGTGCGGTGGCTCAAGCCTGTAATCCCAGCACTTAGGGAGGCTGAGACAGGAGAATCGCCAGTTCAAAGCCAGCCTCAGCAATGGCAAGGCACTAAGCAACTCAGTGAGACTCTGTCTCTACATAAAACACAAAATAGGGCTGGGGATGTGGCTCAGTGGTTGAACATCCCTGAGTTCAATCCCCAGTACCACAAAAAAAAAAAAAAAAAAAACGACATCACACTAAATGAACAAAATCAACCATATGCTTTTAGCAGCTGATATAATTTAGGCTAATGACAGAAAAGTTGAAAGTAAAAACAAAAAGATAGCTATCATAACTGACATATTTCTCATTGTACTTAACCATTTATAATATATTAACCTCTCAAGACAGAGGAAAACATGGGTTTAAATAAACTAAGACTTTTCTTTACCCTTCTCATCCTCTGATACTTTGGTTACATTAACATGACTGATTTTTTAAAATTTTTAGTTGTAGGTAGACAAATGCCTTTATTTCATTTATTTATTTATTTATCTATCTATTTATTTATTTTTATGTGGTACTGAGGATTGAACCTAGTGCCTCACACATGCTAGGCAAGCAAGCACTCTACCACTGAGCCATAACCACAGCCGTGACTGATTTTTGAATAAGTCAATTGTGCATTCATTGGTCACATTGTATTTTCTTTTTATATATTTCCAGATTAAATTTGCTAACATTTTAAAAAAGTTTTTGCATGAGAGTTTTGATCTATAATTTCTTTTCTTACAATACCTTTATCAAGTTTTTGCATGAGGTTAATACCTCATACAATGATGTGAACTATCTTCCTCATCTTGGAAAGGCTGTGTAAGTTTGGTATTATTTTCTTCTTTAAATGTCTGGTAGAGTTCTCTAGTAAAATCATCTAGGCCTAGAGGTTTTTTTTTTCTTTTTGTTTTTTGGTCTCAAATTCACCTTCTTTTGATAGATTCTGGGCTGTTCATATTTTCTGCTTTATCTTCTGTTTTTATAACTTATATTTTTAAAGAATTTTCTGTAAAGACTAGATGACCAGAAGGAGATGAATTAAAGCCGCTCTGCAAGGCTTTATTGAAAATACACGCTCTCGGGCCAAATCCTCCGGTCCATCAGAGTGTGTCCGGGAGAAATGGTGCTGGGGCTCTGGTGTAGAGAGAATATCAAAAGGCCAGGTCAGGAAGGGGAAGGTTTGCAGGCCGGAAGAGAAGGTCAGAGTCCTTCCTGGATAGGTCAAAAATCCCGCTGATTGACAGGAGGCGTGTCTACTGATGACGTCAGCGTCTGGCTCCTTTTCGCACCTGCTGACTGCAGCTGCCCTGACCAGTCCCTTTAACTGGACATCTTGGACCCTGATACGACCTAACATTTTCCTTCATATAAATTCTCAGATTTCTTGACATGAAGTTCTTCATAGTAATTCCCATGTTAGACTTCTAATATTTATATGTTCCATAGCAATAAGCTCACCTGCATTCCTGATATTGGTTTGCAGTGTGCTGCCCCATCCTGCATTGAACCCAGAGTCTCATGCATGCTAAGCAAGTGCTCTACCATTGAGCTATATCCCCAGACCTTGTAGTTTTGTGTTCTTGATAATTCTAGCTAGAGTTTTATCAATATTTTTTTTTGTACTGAGAATGGAACCCAGGGACACTCAACCACTGAGATACATCCACAGCCCTATTTTGTATTTTATTTAGAGACAGGATCTCACTGAGTTGCTTAGGGCCTCGCCATCACTGAGGCTGGTTTGAACTCATGATCCTCCTGCTTCAGCCTCTTGAGTTCCTAGGATTACAGGCATGCACCACTGCACCCAGCCAATATTTGGGGTTTTTTTTCCCCCAAAGAATTAACATTGGTTTTGGATAATTGTATGTCTTGTTTCATTTCTTATCTTACTTCCTTTCTTTTAGGTAATGAAGGTTTACTTTGCTTTCTTAAAAAATATATTTTTAGTTGTAGATGGACACAATAGCTTTATTTACATTTTATGTGGTACTGAGGATTGAACTCGGTGATTCACACATGCAAGGCAAGCACTCTACCACTAAGCCAGAATCTCAGCCCACTTTCCTTTTTTTCCCCCACTTTCTTAAAGTGATTTTAGACCTTTCTTCTAATATAAGCATTTAAATTCAGAATTTCTACTTTAATTCCATTCCACAAAGTTTTACATGTTGCATTTTCACTGCCAAATAGCTCAAGTGATTTTCTTATTTCCTTTTGATTACTATAACCATGGATTATGGAGAAATGTGTTAATTTCCAAACATTTTTGGATTTTCTAAATTCTTCATCATTATTAATTTCTAATTTATTCCTATTTGATAGGAGAACACACTGTATATGATTTTGATCCTTTAAAGATCAATGATACTTCTTTATGACCCAATATGCAGTATACCTTGGTGAATACAATGTTCACTTGAAGAGCATGTGTATTTGACTATTGAGTGAAGTATTGTACAAAGATTATTCCTGCCAAATTGGTTGATAATTCATGTATATCCTCACTGATTGTTTTTTGCCTTTTTTTTTTAGTTACTGAGAGAGGGATGTTAAACACACACACACACACACACACACACACACACAAAAGGCAGAGCCGGGCGTGGTGTAAAAAAAGTGGGGGGAAAAAGTGCATCCCTGTATTCCCAGCACTTTGGGAGCTGAGACAGGAGAATTGTGAGTTCAAAGCCAGCCTCAGCAATGGCGAGCAACTCAGTGAGACCCTGTCTCTAAATAAAACACAAAATAGGGCTGGGGGTGTGGCTCAGTGATTGAGTACCCCTGGGTTCAATCCTTGGTAACAACAACAACAACAAAAAAGCAGGACTAATACTGCAAGTGAGGCTATGTCAGTACAGCTTTAAGGAGTCAGTTCTCTTAGGGTTGTGTAAGTGCATTATTGCTTGGAACAGTGTTTATAGGTATATACACACACATGTCTTCCTAATGTATTAGTTGTTCTTTGTGCATGTGTGTTTGATGTTAAGAATCGAACCCAGGATCGCACACATGCTGTACAAGCACTTGTACCACTGAGCTTCATCCTCAATCCTTTTTAAATTTTATATTGAGACAGTGTCTCACTGAGTTGCCCAGGTTGGCCTCAAGGCCTTCTGCCTCAGCGTCCTAAGTAGCTGGGTTTACAGACATGTTACACCATGCCTGGCTGGATTCATTATTGAATATTTTTTGGACATAGAATTTTGCTTTGTTAAAATTTAAGCAATTTCTAAAAAATGTTTAATGCATAGTGATACCTCTAACTTCAATCCAGCTTATCAAGATTTATTTTAGAACTTTGCCATTATACTATTTTTTCTTAAACTTTGTCTTTTTGGATTTTAGCAATATAAGACACTGAGTTTTCCTCTGAAAATAGCTTTATCTTTTCACATATCATATGACATACAGTGTTCTAAATACTTTTTCACATATATAAAAATTTTAGTTTGCATTCCTCCATGAGGAGTTAACTCCATAGAGTTCAGGTATTGAAACAGTAGAGGAGTTTACTTCTTGTTGGGCTCCACTGAAACTTAGGAGACAGGTTGGCAAGAGGATAGGTTTTATTCAGAAGTGGCTTTGAGCTACTTTTCTCCAGTTTGATCAAACTGCATAAAATTCCTTTTTCCTTTTTTCATCATTTGCTTCTTTCTTATGCAGGCAGTCAGCCAAATATGACCAGCCAAGATACCGGCAGGTGTCCTGGCTTGGCTGCTGGCAACAGTAGATTATTGGGCTTTTGGTTAGAGCTAGATAGAGCTTAGGAGCTGATTTTTAAGATTGTATCATAGGTGGTGATTTGTACTTATCAGAATATACATAACAGTTCAGTAGACCTTCTCTTCAGGATAGTAAGATTTACCATTGCATTAAGTTAAAAATATCCTGATCTTTTCAATGCACAGTTCTATTTCTTTTATTTTATTTATGTGGATTTAGTTTGGCATTCTATGCATATGTAATTTTCTGTCCACCATATGGATTTGTTAATCTAATGGCTTTTCGACAATTGAAAGTCCTTACTGGGGCTGGGGATGTAGTTCACCAGTCAAGCATTTGCCTAGAATGCATGAAGTTCTGGATTTAACAAAAAACAAAAAAGTCCTTATCCAGATAGAAGATGGTTTGCTAATCCTTTGAGTACATTTATATTTATTAGTTTCATCAAGTAGAGGTATTTGGATATATTGAAATATAATTTTATTAGAAAAGTCAAAAATACTTAATTTTTGTTATACTTATTTTCCAAATAGTTACCTGTCTCAAGTGATAATATATGAGATTTTCTGGCCTTTTCTTTTTTCTTATTTTGGGGTGGGAGCTGGTAGAATTTTTTGTTTTGTTGGTGTGTGTGTGTGTGTGTGTGTGTGTGTGTGTGTGATGCTGGGAATTGAAACCAAGGCCTGATGCATGCCAGGTAAGCACTTTAAAACTGAGCTACATCTCCAATACTGGTCTTTTCTTTTTAAATATTTTTTTTAGTTGTAGATGGACACAATATCTTTATTTATTTATTTATTTATTTTTATGTGGTGCTGAGGATTGAACCCAGTGCCTCATGCATACAAGGCAAGCGCCTTACCACTGAGCTACAATCCCAGCCCATGGTCTTTTCTTTTTTAAATCTCATTATTAATTAACTGAAATATATTGAAATAATATAGTTAATTCTACCATGTTTTTTAAATTTCAAATTAGCATACTTTTAAAAAATTTGTTATTTTTATTTATTTATTTTAGTTATACATGACAGTAGAATGTATTTTGGCAAATTATACATACATGAATTATAACTTCCCATTCTTCTGGTTGTACATGATATGGAGTTGCACTGGTCATGTACTCACATATGAACACAGGAAAGTTATGTTCATTCTACTGTCTATCCTATTCTCATCCTCCCTTCCTTCCCTCTATTCCCCTTTGTCTAATCCAAAATAATTCTATTCTTCCCTTCCTCCCCACCCCTTATTGTGCATTAGCACCCACATATCAGAGAGAACATTTAGCCTTTGGTTTTGGGGGATTAGTTTATTTCACTTAGTCTGATAGTGTCCAATTCCATCCATTTACCGGCATATGCCATAATTTCATTTTTCTTTATGGTTGAGTAAATACCATTGTGTATATATAGCACATTTTATTTATCTATTCATCTGTTCAAGGGCACCTAGGTTGATTCCACAGCTTAGCTATTGTGAACTGAGCTCCTATAAACATTCATGTGGCTGTCACTGTAGTATGCTGATTTTAAGTCCTTTGGGTATAAACTGAGAGATGGGATAGCTGGGTCAAATGGTTCCATTCTGATTTTCTGAACAATCTCCATACTGCTTTCCATAATAGTTGGAACAATTTGCATTCCCACCAGCAATGTATTTGTGTACGTATTTCCCCATATCCTTGCCAATATTTATTGTTACTTGTATTCTTTTTTAAATATATTTTTAAGTTGTCAATGGACCCTTTATTTTTATTTATATGTGGTGCCGAGAATTGAACCAGTGCCTCACACATGCTAGGCAAGCGCTCTACCACTGAGCCACACCCCAGCCCTATATTCTTTTTTTTTTTTTAATTTTAGTGGTCAGTAAACCTCTATTTTATTTATATGTGGTACTGAAAATTGAACCCAGTGCCACACACATGCCAGGCAAGCATTCCACCACTGAGCCACAACCCCAGCCCGTTACTTGTATTCTTGATAATTGCCATTCTGACTGGAGTGGGAGGAAATCTCAGTGTAGTTTTAATTTTCATTTCTCTAATTGCTAGAGATGTTGAACATTTTTTCATATATTTGTTGGTAGATTGTGTTTTCTTCTTTTGTGAAGTGTCTGTTCAGTTCCTTTGCCCATTTGTTGATGAGGTTATTTATTTTTTGGGAGTTAAGTTTTTTGAGTTCTTTATATATCCTGCAGATTAATGCTGTATATCAGGTGCAAGTGCAAAGATTTTCTCCCATTCTGTAGAATCCTTCTTCATCTTCTTGATTGTTTCCTTTGCTGTGAAGAAGCTTTTTAGTTTGATACCATCCCATTTATTGATTCTTGGTTTTACTTCTTTCGCGTTTAGGAGTCTAAGCCGACATGATGGAGATTTGGGCCTACTTTTTCTTCTGGTAGGTGCAGGGTCTCCAGTCTAATGCCTAGGTCCTTGATCCACTTTGAGTTGAGTTTTATGCAGGGTGAAAGATAGGAGTTTAATTTCATTTTGCTACATATGGACTTCCAGTTTTCCCAGCACCATTTGTTGAAGAGGCTATCTTTTTTCCAATGTATGTTTATGGCACCTTGTCTAGTATGAGATAACTGTATTTAGGTGGGTTTGTCTCTGTGTCTTCTATTCTGTACCATTAGCCTTCATGTCTTGTTTTGGTGCCAGTACCATGCCATTTTTGTTACTAAAGCTCTGTAGTATAATTTAAGGTATGATATTATGATAGTGTTATGGGCTGATTTGAAAGTTAAATTAGGCTGACCCCATTTTGCTCAGACATCTCACCCTGCACAGAATTGGCCCCCCTTCCTGTAAGAGTCCACTCACATAGGAGCTAACACTGAACCCTCACCCTCTTGCACCTAGACCACAATACCTTTTAACTATGGAGCTGTTGTCAGCTTACTTCCTGAGTAGGTACAAGAGATGTAAATTCTGAGAATGTTCTGTAATTTGGAATTTTATGAAATATGATTTATGATTGTACTTGCTTCACCTACCCCCTCCTTTGTTGTTGTTGTTTGTTTTTAAAACTTGCTCTCCATGTGCACTCTTTATCAGGGTGGCAGAACTGACTGCTTTCTTTTTTAACTTATTTATTCTAATTAAGTATACAAGACAGCAGAATGCATTTTGATTCATTGTACACAAATGGAGCACAACTTTTCATTTCTCTGGTTGTACATAATGTAGAGTTGCACCATATGTGCGGTCATACATGTAACTAGGGCAATGATGTCCATCTCATGCTACCATCTTTCCCGCCCCATCCCCTTTCCATGTCCCATTCTCTCCCTTCCCTCCTTTTTGACCAAAGTTCCTGTATTCTTCCCATGCTACCTCCCTCATTATGGATCAGCATTTCAGAGAGAACATTTGACATTTGGTTTTTTGGGATTGGCTTACTTCATTTAGAATGATATTCTCCAACTCCATCCATTTATCTGAAAATGCCATAATTTTATTCTCTTTAAATGCTGAGTAATATTCCATTGTGTATGTATACCACAGTTTCTTTATCCATCTATTGAAGGGCATCTGGGCTGGTTCCACAGTTTAGCTATTGGGAATTGAGCTGCTGTAAACATTGAAGTGGCTGTGTCACTGCAGTATGCTGTTTTTAAGTCCTTCGGGTATAGACCAAGGAGTGAGATAGCTGGATCAAATGGTAGTTCCATTCCAAGTTTTCTAAGGAATCTCCATACTGCTTTCCAGATTGGCTGCAATAATTTGCACTCCCACCAGCAATGTATAGGTGTGCCTTTTCCCCTACATCTTCGCCATCACTTGTTGTTGGTATTCTTGATAACTGCCATTCTGACAGGTGTGAGGTGAAATCTTAAAAGTAGTTTTGATTTGCATTTCACTAATTTCTGGAGATGTTGAACATTTTTTCATATTTTTTTTTGATCAATTGTATATCTTCTGAGAAGTGTCTGTTTAGCTCCTTAGCCTATTTATTGATTGAGTTGTTTGTTTTTTTGGTGTTAAGTTTTTGGGTTCTTTATATATCCGGGAGGTTAGTGCTCTATTTGATGTGCTTGAGGCAAAAATTTGCTCCCAAAATGTAGGCTCTCTCTTCACCTCATTGATTGTTTCTTTTGCTGAAAGCAGCTTTTTAGTTTGAATCCATCCCATTTATTGATTCTTGATTTTGTTTCTTGTGCTTTAGGAGTCTTGTAAGGACGGAAATAGTCCCTGGACTAATTCGATGTGATGAAGGGTTGGGTCTACTTTTTCCTCAATTAGGCACAGGGTCTCTGGTCTAATTCCTAGGTCCTTGATCCACTTTGAATTGAGTTTTGTGCATGGTGATAGATAGGTGTTTAAGAACTGACTGCTTTCTTCTTCCTTGGCCCTGGCCAGAATAAATCCTTTGTCTTTTGCTTCAGTAAGACCCAGAGTTTTATTTGGGATTTAGGAATCATGCCATAAGAATAGCATAGCTTTTTATGCAGTTCTATTAATTTTAACATAATATATGTTGTATAGATTCATGTAATTACCACCATAGTCTTCATAAAGAAAAACTACAGGGGCTGGGATTGTGGCTTAGTGGCAGAGCACTTGCCTCGCATGTGTGAGGCACTGGGTTTGAACCTTAGCACCACATAAAAATAAATGAAATAAAGATATTGTGTCCATCTACAACTAAAAACATTAAAAAACAAAAAACAAAGTTACATGAGAAAGTTCCTTTATGCACCTCAAAAAGCTTCCTTGCGGGGCTGGGATTATAGCTCAGTGGTAGAGTGCTTGCCTCGCAAGTGTGAGGCCCTGGGTTTGATCCTCAGCACCACATGAAAATAAATAAAATAAAGATATTGTGTCCATCTACAACTAAAAAAAATTTAAAAAAAAAAAAGCTTCCTTGCATGCATGATTCCTTTATAGTCAAAAACTCTCCAGAATCCTAACCCTTGGCAACCACTGATCTGTTTATTGTCACAATAATTTTATAGACCGAAGAGTGGGATAGCTGGGTTAAATGGTGGTTCCATTCCAAGTTTTCTAAGGAATCTCCATACTCCTTTCCAGATTGGTTGTACCAATTTACAGTCCCACCAGCAATGTATGAGCATTCCTTTCCCCCACAACCTCGCCAACACTTATTGTTGTTTGTATTCTTGAGAATTGCCATTCTGACTGGCATGAGATGAAATCTTAAGTTTTGATGTGTATTTCTCTAATTGCTAGAGATGTTGAACATTTTTTCGTATGTCTATTGATTGTATATCTTCTTCTGAGAAGTGTTTGTTCAGTTCCTTGACCCATTTATTGGTTGGGTTGTTTGCTTGTGGGTTTTTTTGGTGTTAAGTTTTTTTGAGTTCTTTATATATCCTGGAGATTAGTGCTGTATCAGATGTGCGTGTGGCAAAAATTTGTTCCCAGAATGTAGGTTCTCTGTTCACTTCATTGTTTCTTTTGGTGAGAAGCTTTAGTTTGAATCCATCCCATTTATTGATTCTTGATTTTATTTCTTGTGCTCTAGGAGTCTTGTTAAGAAAGTAAGGTCCTGGGCTGGGGCTGTGGCTCAGCGGTAGAGCGCTTGCCTCTCATGCGTGAGTCACTGGGTTCGAGCCTCAGCACCACATAAAAAAAACAAATAAATGAAATAAAGATATTGCATCCATCTACAACTAAAAAAAAATTAAAAAAAAAAAAAGAAAAGAAAGTAAGGTCCTAATCCAATGTGATAAAGATTTGGACTTACTTTTTCTTCTGCTAGGCATAGGGTCCCAGGTCTTTGATCCACTTTGAGTTGAATTTTGTGCATTGTGAGAGATAGGGATTTAGTTTCATTTTGCTGCATATGGATTTCCAGTTTTCCCAGCACCATTTGTTGAAGAAGCTATCTTTTGTCCAATGTACATGTTTGGCACCTTTGTCTAGTAGAAGATAACTGTATTTAAGTTGGTTTGTCTCTGTGTCTTCTATTCTGTACCATTGGTCTACATGTCTATTTTGGTGACAGTATCATCCTGTTTTTGTTACTATAGCTTTGTAGTATAGTTTAAGGTCTGGTATTGTGATGCCTGCTGCTTCACTCTTCTTGCTAAGGATTGATTTGGCTATTCTGGGTCTCTTATTCTTCCAAATGAATTTCATGATTGCCTTTTCTATTTCTATAAGGAATGACATTGGGATTTTAATTGGGATTGCACTGAATCTATATAGTGCTTTGGGTAGGATGGCCATTTTGACAATATTGATTTTGCCTATCCAAGAGCATGGAAGATTTTTCCATCTTCTAAGGTCTTGTTCAATTTCTTTCTTTAGTGTACTGTACTTTTCATTGTAGAGGTCTTTCACCTCTTTTGTTAAATTGATTCCCAAGTATTTTATTTTTTCTTTTAGGCTATTGTGAATGGGATAGTTTTCCTAATTTCTCTTTCAGAGGGTTTATCACTAATGTATAGAAATGCAATTGATTTATGGTTGTTGATTTTATAGCCTGCTACTTTGCTGAATTCATTAATTCTAGAAGTTTTCTGGTGGAATTTTTTGGATCCTCTAAGTCAGCAAATAATGATAGTTTGAGTTCTTCTTTTCCTATCTGTATCTCTTTAATTTGAAGACGTTTTGTTATAGCTTAGTTATAATTTCTATGGACAGTATCCATTTGTTGTGTCTCTTTATTTAAAAAAAAAAAACAAATAAAAAAACCCTCCTCTCTAGCATTCTTTGTTCTTGCTCCTTACGTGAAGTACAGTAGAGGGAAATTGGAATGTTTTTCTCATTCTTATAAAAACTGTAAGGGAAAGAATACAAGAAAAAAAGGGGGGTAGTATTAATGTCCAAATGATGGGCACCCTTTCTTTTTACACAGATTTAAGTCCTGTTCTTTTCCTAGATCCTGTCACTCTAGACCTGTTCCTCTTGTCCTGGTTCTCCTTTGATGGGAAAATGCTCATTTATGCTGGGATGAAAAAGATTATGTCAGGAAGGAAAAAAAGAATCATCATCTTTCAGATTTGCAGGAGAGGACCTTTGCTCTTTTGGATTCTTTTTTAGGAAACTGAACAAGACAAAGAAAAGGCAGGCAAAAGAAGCCTCATGAAATTCCACTTTAGAGCTTCCACAGAAAATTGATTAAATTTGCCTAGTTATAGTAAATATTTACTGTTCAGTATTAATTATAACTGTGCTCAATATTATTCAGTAACATAGGTTGGGTAAACAGGGAAGGAACTATACTATAGACTCTAGACAGATGAAAGAAATTTTTCCTTTAAATGTTTGAAATATTGGTTTTTACAGAAAATATTTTAGTCAGGAAATGATTTTTCAGTTACTATGTGATCTTGTGATCAGAACTATTTCAGGCACTTTTGCTTGACTTAGAATGTTCAAAGGAGTTAATGACCCACAATTTCATCCAATAATAGCACAAAAAAAATCATTTCAAACTAACTTAAGTAGTAGGGGCAAAGGGGCTGGGATTGTAGCTCAGCGGTAGAGCGCTTGCCTCGCATGAGTGAGGCCCTGGGTTGATCCTCAGCACCACATACAAGGCAATAAAATAAAGACATTGTGTCCATCTACAATTAAAAAAAATTTTTTTTAAATAGTAGGGGCAAAGTATTTTTCTTCTGTGTTATTGATAATGTGTCATTGCAACATATTGGCTTTAGTTTATATGGTGTTTCTAGTTATACAATCCTGTGATCTAGAAATTATAATTTTCTTTCAAGTTTTACTTATTAAAAACAATTCTGCAAGCAAAAGGACATATATGAGACAATGAATTTCTCAATAACTCATTAGTATTACAGTGATCCACTTCCCGTCGTCATGAAATGTACAAACAAAATCGTAACAGTTGGTGCAGACACACTGAATTTCCTGTGATCTCATGTTACAAACCCACAATCCCACAGACCCACCATGACATCCCATTTATAACCCCACAGAACCCATCTGATAATCCACATATGGTAAGCGAACCAAACTCAGAAGGCATTTGCCTCAAACACAACTCCCTTACAACTAATCATCCTAAAAATTTATCAGTTTCTTACAAAGTTAAACTTATCAATTACCCAGCAATTTTTGTTCTAGATTTTACCCAGAAGAAATGAAAGCGTTGTTAACTTTATTCACAATGTTTAAAACCTGGAAATAAGCCAAATGTTATCAAGAGAAAAATGAATAAATTTGGGTACATTAGCACAATGAAATCAGAAATTTAAAATATGAACTACCTTAAGTATGAGCGACATTATGATCAGCTAATGGAGACATTGAATTTTACAACTCAAAACTAAATTACAGTAACAGAAATTATAACTCTGACTCCGTTGTGAAACTGATTGGAAAAGGACACCAGATAACTTTCGGGCCACACACTGAGTGTCTACAAAAGTGTCAAACGCCGCTGTGGGCGCTGGGGCGTTCTCTTCGGGAAAAACACAACACCCTCCAGTAACCCTCAGGTTCCCGAGCCCGCTCCACGCCTTGGGGCTCTGCACTTACAGGCGTGAGGTGAGCGGAACTCCCCCACCCCCACCGGTTCTGGCCTCCGCCCTCCCGGGCCGGAACTCGGGTACTCCTTCCAGGATTCGGGGTTCCAGTTTTCCAGTGAGTGCGGGCAACTCGGGGCTCCGGCGTACTTCCGGCGTGCTTCCGGCGCCAGTCTGAGCACGCACTTCCGGTTCTCTCCTCTGTGCGCTGTGGCCTGGGTTTTCAATTATTTTGTGGGCGGGTTTTCCGAGGGCCGGCCGGCGTCAGCCCTCCGAGTTCTGGGATCTCCCAGGAGATTCCCGAGCCACGTTCGGACTAAGTGGCCGGTGGACTCTTCCTGAACGTTTGGACATGCCGGCGTTGGACTACGTTTCCCACAGGGCCCAGAGCCTCGGGTGAACTTGGAGCATTGGTTCCCCTTGCGGTGTTGTGGTGTTGAGCTCTGCCTGGTGAGTCGAGGCGACTCAGGTCGATGGATACTGTGGAGCCCGGAGCCACAAGCCTACGTCTGCTTGAGCTACAAACGTTTGTGACACAGTCCTTGCACACTGTTTATGTATGAGAAGCAATGGCTGAATGTGTTTGTGACGATGGTCTGTGCCCTGATTGGTGTCTAATCGGGCTCGTTAGATTGTGAGTAGGCACGGGGCATTTTGTGTGACCCTGGTCTTTGGTGATGTGGGTGTTTCACACTGTGACCTACTTACCGAGCGTACAAGGTGACGTTTTTTATTTTCAACGAGTCTGTATCGTCCTTTTTCTTTTTGTGATATTCTCAGTGCCCAGTCTGGTGCATAACAGAAGAGCATTTGTGGAGTGAGCGACGACCAGGTTCTAGTTGTAGGTTCCATAGTTTCTTGGAACATGTTTCCGGGATTCTCTTTTCCTGTTTTCATATCTGGTTGTAGAGAAATAATCGTCACAAGAGAAGTCGTACATCTCAGCCCAGAGTGGAAGTTCCAAGCAGAAAAGTGCATTCTAAGTTGTGAGGTGTGAACTGCATTGGCCTCTCAGATAGGCTCCGAAGAAGATACTGGGGCAAGGATTCTTTCCTGGGAGACGGCTCCTTGAATGCACTTTGGAGGCATTTACACATTTCATAACCACAGTATTTCCTGAACTGTGTCTCCTAGAAGCTGACGTGAATCCCGAGGACAGGCTCTAGGCATTGACGATTCTGACACAGGGAAGAGTTAGCAGTTTCATAGTTTCGCCTCTTCCATTTGGGTGTATGTGTTGTGTATGATAGGTGCTTGTCTGGTGGTGGATCGTATTATTTAGTCAGTCCAAGATCTCACAAGTCCTTCTTGGTCCTTAAGAGAAGGGTCCTTGTATTTCACCTTGTACACTCGGTAAGTAGGTCCTGAAGTGGAAAGTGGAAATTGCACTTTAATGGCCACCTCCAGGTCAGTTTGTGTTTATTTTTGTTATGTCAAATGCATTTTTTGCTTTTTGCTGGTGGGTATTAACCCAGGTCCTTGTGCATGCTATGTCAGGTACATTTTTGGTTTTTGGAAAAAACGATTTGTTTTCCTTCTAAATTGTCCTGCCTAATTGTGACCTATCCATTTACCTAGTTCCTAGATCTTCCCTTCCTAATTAATAACAAGACCATAGAGATGGATCCCCTTTTACTCCAGTGCCACTTATTTCTTTAGTTACCCTGTGTTCCTAGGGCCATTTCCAGAGGCCTTAAATTTTTTTTTAATAATATTTTACCAGTTTCACTGGGGAACATGCCCATGGAGGTTTACCCACTCTTATGCCAGAAGTGGAATTTCCTGATAAGTTCTTCATAGTTCTAACCATGGACTGTGTAAGTAATTTCTGTCTTCTTCATGAATATTTGCTTTTTCTGAATCCTCTACACAACAGCTATAATAAAGCACTAATACACATCCCCATATGTTTTCATTTTCTAGTGAGGTCTAGAATTAAACCATGTCCCTTCTGTGTGCCCATCTGTTCTCCAAATAATGTTCAACACTCCTTATATGTTTAGTCTTCTCCTATAGGGTAAGAATGGAATCACAAGATTTTCCCTTGTCATATTCTTGAATATAGAAAAAAAGCAGATGACTATTTGATGACATGGGCAAACTCAAATTCTCCTTAGTTTCCAGATGGATTTGATTTGATTTGATGTTGACTGGCCCCAAATCATATAAAATGATGATTAAAATTAGAAAATATCTCATCTAACCTAAATGCTTAAATGTAAGCAAGGCTCATTTGAATAGGTAGACTACTCTGTATCCACTAAAAAGCATTTACTAAATAATTTGTCATCAGAAGTGATAATTCTTATATAAAATATGAAAAGATACCTATAGTATTAAACTTGGGGCTTCAAGAAATATGTAAGTTTTATCTTTTGAAGCACTGGGGATATGTGCTAGGTAAATGCTCTACCATTAAGCTATTATTCCTTTAACTCCTGTTCCTTTAGCTCCTGTGAGAGACTTTTTAATTTATTTTCTAAGTTAGATAGTTTTCTTATGCAGGGGAATGAAGATACAGAAACTTATCCTTTATTTATTTATTTTTTGGTGCTGTGGATTGAGCTCAGAGGCACTCGACCACTGAGCCACATCCCCAGCCCTATTTTGTATTTTATGTAGAGACAGGGTCTCAGTGAGTTGCTTAGCGCCTTGCCCTTGCTGAGGCTGGCTTTGAACTCGCGATTCTCCGGTCTCAGTCTCTCTAAGTGCTGGGATTACAGGCTTGCGCCACCACGCCTGGCTCTTATCCTTTATTGGTAGTTTATGAAGCAGGCACATAGCAGCATGCAATGGCATGTAGATACTATTTTATTTACTGTGTGAACTGATTATTTTATTAATTCCCAGACATGTTTGGCTACTTACAAAATCAAATTTTTGTAAGTTTTGATTTTTCTGCATTAAGTGGATTCTTTAAAGACATACATGGTCTGATTTGGAAACACTGATTTCCTTATTTCCCAAGCCATCGGCTTCTATCTGCAGTATACTTGTTTAATATCTAGTTCCCTTCCTATAATGCAGTTTTTTATTTCTTTTTCTTGAAAAGATTTCCTTAAATTTTACTGTAATATTTGGGTTTATTGTTTCAGGAATTGGTCACATTCAGAGATATAGTCATCAACTTCTCTCAAGAAGAGTGGGAATATCTGGATTCTGCTCAGAGGGACTTATACTGGGATGTGATGATGGAGAACTATAGCAACTTGGTCTCACTGGGTAAATTTATCTGCCTCAAATAATTTAGAATATACTCTTTTTAGAATATAAACTAATATTCAATGAACTCAAGGCTGTCTTTTTCTAAAATATTTTTTTTAGTTGTAGATGGACACAATACCTTTATTTATTTATTTATGTGGTGCTGAGGATCGAACCCAGTGCTCCACACATGTGAGGCAAGCACTCTATCACTGAGCCACAATCCCAGCCCATTTTTGTTTTTTGTTTTTTAATTTTTTTTTAATAGTAGATGGATACAATACCTTTATTTTATTTATTTTTATGTGGTGCTGAGGCTAGAACCCAGTACCTCACACATGCTAGGCAAGTGCTGTACCACTGAGCTACAACCCCAGCCCTGTGTTTTTGTTTTTTGGCACTGAGATTTAACCCAGAGGTACTTTACTACTGAACTACATTCCCACCCCTTTTTCTTTTTTATTTTAATACAGGGTATCACTAAATTACTTAGGGTCTCCCTAAGTTGCTGAGGCTAGCCTCAAATATGTGATCCTCTGTCTCAGCTTCCTGAGTCTGGAATTACAGGCATGCACCACTGCATCCAGCAGCATTCAGATATGTGAATTTTGGATAATTCCTCATGGTGATTTCTGTGAACCTTAACTTGATCTTTTAATCTTAAATTTATGTTTTTTGACACAGGCTTTCTGGCTATCTCAGTACTCTCCTAATCTCAGACCGGACACATAATTAGTTACAAATGTGTTTTCTAGCCTTTTATTGTGTTTAACATGTTCTAGTACATAAGTTTTTTTCTCCTTCTTTTGATTCTTGTATTTTTAAAATGGTGGTCTGCCTTACCTCCCTCAGGTGAGTTCTGTGTCCTTTTGACATCATCCTTCAATATTAAACTTTTCTGCTTTCTGGTACAACAGTTCAAGACATATCTTTTACTGACCCTATTCCAGATCATAATTCAGATCTTTATTCTAGGATTCCTGGTTCATTACCTGACTTATTGTTATATCCCCAGCAGTAGGCATGGTTATGATTTTTTATTCATGAGAATTAAGTTTTTGGAAATTTTCTTCTCTTTCTAGAAAATTTATGTTTTTCAACTTTCATGGCTTTTGGGGTTAGTTTTTCATATCTACTTCCCTAGAAATTAATTCATTATTCTATATTTTCAACTTTATTAGTATAGGGGTGGGGTATTATAAGGCTTTCATAAAATACACTCTCTGATGGTTCCTTTTACATTTTATTTTCTATATATATATTTTCTTTTTTGTGTTTTTTGTTTGTTTGTTCATTTGTTTTTGTTTTTTTGTCGTGCTGGGGATTGAACCCAGGGCCTTGTACATGCAAGGCAAGCACTCTACCAACTGAGCTATATCCCTAGCCCTACTTTGTTTTTTTAAATCTTTTTATTTTATTTTAATTAGGTATACATGACAGCAGGATGCATTTTGAATCATTGTACACAAATGGAGCATACCATTTCATTTCTCTGGTTCTGTACAATATAGAGTTACAACATATGTGCAGTCATATATATGCCTAGGGTATTTTTTTTTTTTTTGGTACTGGGGATTGAACTCAGGGACACTCAACCACTGAGCCACATCCCCAGCCCTATTTTGTGTTGTATGTAGAGACAGGGTCTCACTGAGTTGCTTAGTTCCTCGCCATTGCTGAGGCTGGCTTTGAACTAGTGATTCTCCTGTCTCAGCCTCCCAAAGTGCTGGGATTACAGACGTGTGCCACCTCGCCCAGCTCCTAGGGTATTTTTTATCATCTCATTCCACCATCTTTCCTGCCCCTATGTGCCATCCCTTCCCTTCCCTTCCCTTTGACCAAAGTTCCCAGTCCTATATTTGTTAATTCTCTTTATGGTTTTATCACGTTCTGATTCTGTTTATTAATTTCGTCTTTCATATTTTCTACAGGTAAATATTTTTTCTATTTTTGTGAGCAGCATGTATACATTGGTCATTTTCATTCATTTATTTATAATAGCATTTAAATCTTTACTTTTTATGTGACTAACATAATTTCATAAATTATAGTTTATAAAGACTGGAACATCGTGATTCTTGGGAAATTTTGTTATTTCAATTATGTTGCCACATTAACTCACCAGTTATTTAATAGAGAATTTTATTTCTAAGTGGAAATGCTTTTGGTTTATTAATACTGGTACTGGTTTACTGCTCTCCTTAAATTATGGTACTTCTGTTATTTTATCTTTGTTACACATAATTCACTTAGAAGAAATTATTCTTGACCTTTCAATTTTCCTTAAGCTTTATTTCATTGCCAACATTGAGTGTCCAAAAAAATCCTTTGTTACAAATTGCCTTAAAATTGCCCACCTATTCCACCTTCTCCATGTGACTCAGCATATTCTCCTTTCCAACCATAAGTCTTTGCTCAGAATTGCATAAGTTTAACAATATGGTATATACTGATTTGTATATCTGAAATATTGTGATACTTTTGGGGGCAAGTATAGAAGTGGCTGACTTTGAGTATCAAAAAATGAGAATGAATATCTGGGAAAGAGCATGAAGGAAAAAATAGATTTCACAAGGATTGATGAGTAATAATAAAATTGTTACCAAAGAGAAGTAAATAAAATATCTCATTTTGATTGACATGTGAGATGAAGAAAAGCAATCAGGCCTTTGCGTAGGTTGTTGAGAAATAGTAGTAAAGATGTATAGCCAGAGAAGCCTTCATATCTACACAATTGTTTTGATAATATGTTGTTTTCCATTTGACAAACATTTGTATGTGTACTTTCTTTTTATTTAAATTGCTTTCATCTGTGATTTATTTTTCTTGTAATTAATTGTCATATACTATGTCCTTGGGGTCTGTTACTCATTGGCACATTAAAAAAATTAAGACATTTGTCCTTGTGCAGTTTAAGGAATGAAGAAATTAGTGGCATAATAAAAGTAAACAACTATTGAACACACAGTTGAAAAATATGAGGGCAATGAACCAGATGTTTGAATAGAGACATAAAAGTGAACTTACTTTAGGGTCAGCTCTCTGAAGGTAGTTAACTTTTAGACCTGAATAATGAAAAGCAGCTGGCATACAAAGAGGTTATTTGTGAGAGATGAAATGTCATTTGAGTTGATGTACATGATAAGAAAAATGTTTTTATCTAGGAGGTGAAAATAGATTAGAAGACAGGAAGGAAATTAATTAAGATGAGGTCTTTTATAAGCACCTTTTTATCCATGGTGAAGTGTTAATCATAGAATTATTATTATTATTATTATTATTATTATTATTTTTGGTACCGGAGATTGAACTCAGGGGTACTCGACCACTGAGCCACATCCCAGCCCTATTTTGTGTTTTATATAGAGACAGGGTCTCACTGAGTTGCTTAGTGCCTCACCATTGCTGAGGCTGGCTTTGAATTCACGATTCTCCTGTCTCAGCCTCCCTACGTGCTGGGATTACAGGCTTATGCCACCGCACCCGGCTCATAGAATTATTGATATGTGTGGATTATCAAATTTTGATCTGCATAACCAGTTCCTCTATAAGATGCTAATGATGAGTTCTAAAACTATATATTTTGATTCAGTTTATCTAGATTGGTTCCTCAATATCAGTACTTACAATAAGCTTACAAAGATGATCAACATCTAAATTTCAGATCCACTGAGTTCATCTGTTTTCATTATCAAAAACCTCACCACAATCTTACGTTACACTGTTAGGACTGTCTGAATTCTCTTTTTCTTCCTCCAGGTTTTATAACAGTACTTTAGCTATTTATTTATTTATTTATTTATTTTTCTTACATATTTATATATTTATTTATTTTGATACCAAGGATTGAGCCCAGGTGCACTTTACCACTGAGCTGCTTCCCCAGCCTCTTCTATTTTTTATTTTGAGACAGGACCTTGTTAAGTTGCTGAGGCTGGCTTTGAACTTGTGATCCTCCTTGCCTCAACCTTAGTCACTAGGATTACACGCATCTACCACTAGGCTCAGCTAACCATTATATTGTTTGTTTCTTGTTTTCTGTAAGTTCTATTTTTGTGACACAGGGGGAAAAAATTTTCTTCCTTTTTTTTCAGATTTGGAGTCTAGGTATGAGACAGAGATTTTATTTCTAAGAAAGGATGTTCTTGAAAACAATGGTTCTCAGTTGGAAGTAGTGGAAAATAGCAATCTTGTTGACTTCAAAAACTCCACTTCCAGAAATGACTGGCAAAGCAGAAACAAGATTGAAATAGAAGGACCTGAAGGGAGATGTTTCAGTAAAATGAAAATCACCTCTGACAGACAGCCCAATTATAAGAATTATAAATATCTTACATTACCTCAGAGACTGCATGATGGTAAGAAGCTCTACAAATATAAGGAATGTGGGAAAGTGTTCAGTTGTGACTCAAACTTTGATCACTATCAGAGATTACATACTGATGAAAAATCCTATGAATGTACTGAATGCTGGAAAACCTCTGGGATGGATAATTCACATGTACTGCAACTGAATATTCATACTGGGGTACAACCTTGTAAACATATGGAATGTGGTAATAAATTTAGTTTTTATGAAGATCTTAGTGTATACCAAAAAATTCATAGCACTGGGAAGTTCTATAAGTGTAAAGAATATGGAAGGATCTTTAGAAGTGTTGGAGAAATTACTCCCATTCAAAGAATTCATGATGGTGAGAAGCCCTATGAATGCACATTCTGTGGGAAATACTTTAGAGTGCATGCACAACTTACTCGACATCAGAAAATTCATACTGATGAGAAACCTTACAAATGTATGGAATGTGGCAAGGACTTCAGATTTCATTCACAGCTTACTGAACATCAGAGAATTCATACTGGTGAGAAACCATACAAATGTATCCACTGTGAGAAGGTTTTTAGAATTAGTTCACAACTCATTGAACATCAGAGAATTCACACTGGTGAGAAACCTTATGCATGTAAGGAATGCGGGAAGGCTTTTGGAGTCTGTAGAGAACTTGCTCGACATCAGAGAATTCATACAGGTAAGAAACCCTATGAATGTAAGTCATGTGGAAAGGTCTTTAGAAATAGTTCATCCCTGACTAGACATCAGAGAATCCATACTGGTGAGAAACCCTATAAATGTAAAGAATGTGAAAAAGCTTTTGGAGTAGGTAGTGAACTTACCCGACATGAGCGAATTCACAGTGGTCAGAAACCTTATGAATGTAAGGAGTGTGGGAAGTTCTTCAGACTTACTTCAGCCCTTATTCAACATCAGAGAATTCACAGTGGTGAGAAACCCTACGAATGTAAGGTCTGTGGGAAGGCCTTTAGACACAGTTCAGCCCTTACTGAACATCAAAGAATTCATACTGGAGAGAAACCTTATGAATGCAAGGCATGTGGGAAGGCCTTTAGACATAGTTCATCTTTTACAAAACATCAGAGAATTCATAGTGCTGAGAAACCTTATGAATGTAAGGAATGTGGGAATGCCTTTAGTGTGGGTAAGAATCTTACTTAACATCAGAAAATTTCTACTGCTGATAATTATTTGAATGAAATGAGCATGTGAGGCCCTTTTTTTTTTGTGATTTTCACTGGAAAAACCTGTGGATATAAGATGTAATCAAGGATGATTCAGTATCCTCTCCTTTTACTATTTGTTCCCAGACTTCATGGCCATTCTGTATTTCAAAATGGAAATTTTCAATAATTGGTGATATATACACCCTTATAGTTTTATTAAATACTGTCAAATATTACTCTTTTTGAATTAACATTCTTATTGTATATTGACTTATGATGGTCTCTGGTCATCCATTTCTGAAATGTGTGGACTACATGTTCACTAATAATTAGTGGTTTCAGTTAATTTTGTGGGTTTCTTGTTCATATGTTTTCTTTTGTCAATTTTTTTATATTACTCAAATGTCTTTTTTGAATTCTAATTCTTTGCTTCTTTATGATATATTTATCTTCATCTATAGAGTTAGAACTCCCAGTTAGATGCAATGTAGTTTTAAAAAGTCTTAGGGCCCTGCCTTGTTTGCAAAATTTTCTTTTGTTTTCTGTTGCTTTTTATTTGTACATATATAACTGTCTCTCCATTTTCATCAGTTGTTCGACTTATTTTTAAATTTCTGTTTGTTTTGACACAACAGATTCCTTTAAATATCTATCACAAAACCATTCCATTAAGTAGCCTTTTTATCTCTAGGCAGTACCAGACAGGATCAAATTGAAAGGAACATCTTGAAATATTTGATGAAAATTACTAAATTGGCCTTTTTCTTTTTGGTGGGGTGGTGGGGTGAGTACTGGGAATTGAATTCAAGAGCACTTGACCATTGAGCCACATCCCCAACCATATTTTGTATTTTATTTAGAGACAGGGTCTCAACTGAATTGTTTAGCGCCTTGCTTTTGCTGAGGCTGGCTTTGAACTCTTCATCCTCCTGCCTCAGTCTCCTGAGCTGCTGGGATTACAAGCATGCACCACCGTGCCTGGCTCTAAACCAGCCTTTTAAATTTGTTAAGCACCTTTTACTATTGCAGTATCCATAATCTGATAACTGAAATTAAAGTTTACAACTATATATTACAATGGTTTCAATTATTTTTTGTGTAGATTCTTTTTATTCCCTCTCAGAATTACCTGAGTTCAATAATCAGTAGACTGTCTTTGGGGTGGGAGAGTAGATAAGAGGTGGAGCTCATAGTTAGCATGCATGAGGCCCTGGGTTCAATTTCCAGCACCAATACATAAACATGCATAAAATAGTAGACCTTTTTATTTTAGTAATCTTTTTTTTATATATATTTTTTTATTGGTAGTGGACACAATGTCTTTATTTTATTGCTTTGTATGTGGTGCTGAGGATCAAACCCAGGGCCTCACGCATGCGAGGCAAGCACTCTACCACTGAGCTACAATCCCAGCCCCTTAGTAATCTTTTTTTAAAAATTATTTTTAGTTGTAGATGTACATAATACCTTTATTTTATTTATTTACTTTTTATTTGATGCTGAGGTTCAAACACAGTGCCTCACACATGCTAGGCAAACACGCTACCACCGAGCTATAAATATAGCACTATTTTAGTATCTTACATGACTCATATTGTCTGTTTTATGACAGCTGACAAAGTTATGCAATCATGAAGTCATGAGCCATTGGTTTTTAGATTTTTAGAACAAAACTTAACCATATGTTTAGATAACTTTATGTCGTCATTATTCATTAGAATTTAAATTGATGTGTTTCCCAGAACTTGTGTACTCTTCAAAGTTTTACATGATCAACCAGTAGTAATAACTTTCTCATTGGATATACTAAGCTATGTTTTCTGTAAGTATTCCTTATTAGTATTTTATTTAAATAGTTTTTATACCTATGTAGTTGATGGCTAGTTTGTATCATACACAGTAAGAAAATGAGTCTGTGTTGTTAACTTTTTTATTAGGGTAATTGTCTATTTTATATCTTTGAAATAGAATAGAACACTATTTATTGAATTACTGTGTGACCACCACTACTGATTTACTCTTGATCTTAGTCTTCATTGTCATTTTGAATTAATATCCAGGCTGCTTAATTTTCCTGTTTTGGGGCATAGTACTCTAGGAATACTTGTCATATATTCCTTTGTGTGATTTTTTTCCTTACTTAAGGAAATGAAAACAGTGATACACCTAAACTGTATATAGACATAAAATTGATGATAGAAACAAAATAGCCATTAAATGTCTTGGTACTTAATTTTTGAAGTCATTCATGAATAAATGACAAATTAATGAGTGAAATTGTGTTTACTGTGTTTCCCTTATTTTTAATTGTAGCTACATTTTTGTCATATATTAACATTTTCCTTTGAATTTTGTAGGAACCCAAAAAGCCAATAATTGTTTGTGTTAATTATTGTCCTTGTTTTTATTATAGTTTGGTGCTCAAAAATGTGAAACTTTACCATTCGTTTCCATTTTCATTTGCCCCTTTATCCTTTCTGAATTTTCCTTACTCTACCTTTAAACTATTTTTCCAAATTCAAGATGATGCTTTCCAATTTATTGCTGTCCTGAACCATTAAATTATCTATTCCTAAGAATGTAATCCCAGTTTCTCTTTACTGGTGAATAGCATTAGACTAGTATGTATGTTAGGGATGCATGGAGAGTCTGCGTTTGTGATTACTTCCCCAAATCCTGCCCTAACCTGCAGTGTGGCTGTATTTGGAGATAGGGCTTTTAGAAGGTAACCAAAATTAAAATATGGACATAAAAAATTGATCTTAATCTAAAATGGATGGTGATCTTCTGTGTGAAGATGGTGATTATCTAAGGGATATCTCACTCTGCATGCTCACACACCAAGGAAAGGCCACGTGAGGACAAAAGAAGACAGGCCAAGAAGAAAGCCCCCACCAGGAACTGAATCTTCTAGCACCTTAATTGTGGACATTATAGCCTCCAGAACTGTAAGAAAATATTTACCTGTTATTTAAGTCACATAGTCTATAAGACTTTGCTATGGCATCTCAAGCAAACTAACAAAGATTTTGGTAATCACAGCTAGGTTATTGCTCTAACAAATGCCTAAAAATATAGAAGCCAGGCTTTGGAAATAGGTTAAGTGGTTTTCTCTATCAGCAGGTTTTTATTCCCTGCTTTTTATTTTTAATGTATCAAAGGTTTTTATTTTAAGATAGTATTAATGGGTTGAATCTGATTGGTGAACTTTGGCCTTTCTGTACTAGATATTTGTATCTTTCTACAGGTTTGGACAGTTTTCTATTATTCTTTAAATAAGCCTTCTACCACTTTGTCATTCTCAAGCCTCTCTTTGACACCAGTGACATATAGATTTATTTTTTGATCATGTCCCATAGATCCTGTAAGTATTCTTCATTCTTTCTCATTCTCCTTTTTATTCTATCTCTGTGTTTTTAAGTAGCCCATCTTCAAGTTCTTTGACTTTCTTGTGCTTAATTGTTTTGAGGTTGGTGCTATTACGTAATTCATTTTGCTATTGTGTTTTTCAGCTTCAGTAGCTCTTTTTTTATTATTATTTCAGTCTGTTAAGTTTTTCTGATATATTTCTGAGTTGTTTCTCTGTGCTTTTTTATTTTTTTTTTTTTAATAAATGTCTTTATTTTATTGCTTTGTATGTGGTGCTGAGGATCGAACTCAGGGCCTCACGCATGCGAGGCAAGCGCTCTACCACTGAGCTACAATCCCAGCCCTCTCTGTGCTTTTTTAGTGTGTGGAGTTTTCTTAAAACTGCTTTTCTTTTTCTTTTTTTAAACAGGGAATTGAACCAGGGGATGCTTTACCACTAAGCTACATCCCAAATTTGATGGAATACATGAATATAAACATCCAAAAAGCTCAATGAACTTCAAGTACGATGAGCTCAGAGACCCACATTATGATGCATTATAATCAGATTTTCAAAGTAAGAAATAGAATCCTGTTAGCTGCAAGAGAGAAGTGACTCGTTACATAAGGGATCCATCCACCACAAGACTATGAGATTTCTCAAGAGATTTTGGTGGCTAGTAGTCAACAGTCCAGTGCAATATTTTAGATCTTATTGGCTCTAAAAGGACATGTGTTGAAAGCTTGGTTACTGTCCTGTAGCACTATTGGGAGACGATGCACCTTTTATGAAGTGGGGCCTAGTGGAAGGAAGTTACATCATAGGGGGCATGCCCTTGGAGGGGATATTGTACCCCTAGCCCCTTCCACTCTTTCTTTGCTTCCCAGCTGCTATGAAGAGAACAGAGTTCCTCTGCCACATGGTCCCTGCCATAATGTATCTTATATGCAAGAAAACTATTTTTCAAAATTGAGGGTTAAATTTTTTTTCTTTATCTAGGAAGACAAAAGTCAAGAGAATTCATTACTGTTAACTTGCCTTTCAAGAAATGTTCAGTGGAGCCCAGCAAAGAGAAATCAAAGGTTACAACACAGTAACTTGAAACCATATGAAGAAATAAAAATTTCAATAAAGGTAAATACATGGGTAATTGTAAAAGCTTGTATTATTGTAATCATGGACAATAACATGATTTATGATGCCAATTGTGAGGGTCCAATTTGACATGACTACAGCCATTTTAGTTAAAACCACTTTTTTGCCTACCAAGTGTTCCTGGCATATATTACAAATCCTGAATGATAAATAAGATAATAAGACCAGCATATTGTACCAAGAACTAATGCCTGGACTGTCTCTGACACTTGATATGTTAATAGTTTCCAAGAAAGCCCAGGTACATTCCAGTTGGCTGCAGGCCACCATTGTCTAGGTAAACATATAAGCCCCTTCCCTTCTTCCCTAGGGTATCTTGCTACTACTCAAGACATGCTTCTACCTAAGTCCCTAGTAAGTTGCATTTTGTATGATCCTGAATTTGCCCACCTTGTTCTTCAGTCATAGCACCTTTTGGGTGGCTGGTTCTGGTACATTGTTTCCAGAACATTAATATTTTTTAAAATCACAATTGTTAGTCTGAGAGCTACTATTATTATACACAATTTGTAACTTCATGTTTTGTTTTACCTGTTGTTTAAGACACTAATGCCTTCAAAGCAAGTATTAGTTTCCATTTTGGAGCACAGCAGTAATTTTGTGACAAGAGAAAGGAGTGAGGTGGAGATGGACTTGTAAAGGAGCAGATTTTTTTGTATGGTATGAAAATTATGCTGGTATAAATTAAAATTAGAGTAATACAGTGTTATAATATTTAATGTATTCTCCATCATAACCACAGAGAAAAAAGTTATGCACAAAAAGAAATAAAAAAGAAATTCAAATATTTCACTACCAATAAAATAAAATAAATCTAAAAGACAGTAATACAGGGAATGAGGGACAAAAAAGGCATTTATTTATTTTTATTTTTAGTTATAGATGGACACAGTGCCTTTATTTTGTATATTTAGTTTTATGTGGTGCTGGGGATTGAACCCAGTGCCTCACACTTGCTAGGCAAGCACTCTGCCACTGAGTCACTATCCCAGCCCCCCAAAAAAGAGGCATTATGATATAGAAAACAGCAAAGAGACAGAAGTCCTTCCTTTTCAGTAATGTAAATATTTAAAATGCTATACTTTTAAATTGAAGGCAGAGAGAAATCTGAAAATTACAAAAAAGCAATTTTGGAAAATTACAAAAGCAATTCTGATTATAAAAACAACTGAAAAATAAAATACTGAGGGATTAAAATAGCCAAAGAGCCAGGAAGCTCTGTAATCCCAGCAGCTTAGAAGGCTGAGGCAGGCAATCACATGTTCAAGGTCATAAGCAACTTAGTAAGACCTTGACTCAAAATTTAAAAAAGATGATGGGATGTAGCTCAGTGGTAAAGCACCCCTGGGATCAATCCCCAGTACCAAAAATAAATAAATAAGCTGAAGAAGTGAGACTTGTACAAGGAAAACAAAATAGTGCTGAAAGAAATTTAAGAAGACATAAATAAAGGGAAACGTATCCTATTTGTGGATTGGAAAACTTTATTGTTCAAAAGTAAGTGAAATGAAATTTCACTATCCAAAGCAATCTATAGACTTAATTCCATCCCTATTAAAATAGAAATGACAGGGCTGGGATTGTATCTCAGTGGTGGAGCGCTTGCCTTGCATGCATGAGGCACTGGGTTCAATCCTCAGCACCACATAAAAATAAATAAAGATATTGTGTCCATCTACAACTAAAAAAATATTACATAAGTAAGTAAGTAAATAAATAAATAAATACAATAGCAAGTGCAGCTGGGCACAGTGGCGCACACCTATAATCCTAGCACCTTGGGAGGCTGAGACAGGACAATCAGGAGTTCAAAGCCAGCCTCAGCAATGGCGAGGCACTAAGCAACTCAGTGAGACCCTGTCTCTACATAAAACACAAAATAGGGCTGGGGATGTGGCTCAGTGGTCGAGTACCCCTCAGTTCGATCCCTGGTACCAAAAAATAAAAATAAAAAAAAATAAAACAGTGGCTATTTCAGTTTATTCTTTGTAGAAATATAAAAGCCCATCCTACATATATATGGGATATTAAGAGATCTTGAATAGCTAACTAAGTGGGCTGGGGTTGTGGCTCAACGGTAGTGCACTCACCTAGTGTGGGTGAGGCACTGGGTTCAATCCTCAGCACCACATAAAAATAAAAAAATTTTTCTTAAAAAGAGTGAATATTATGGTGTTTGAATTACATCTCAACCAAATAATAGTTGTTTAAAATTATAAAACTTACAAAATATATAAGTAAACCTTCTGAGCTTAGGTTAAGCAATAGTTTCTTATAAAATCACATACGACAGAAAAAATTTAAGATTTCTATGGTTTGGACGTGGTTTGTCCCCCAAAGGTTCATATGTTAGAGGCTTGGTCCTCAGCATGGCAGGTTTGGAAAGCAATGATTTTTAGGAGATTGAGGCTAGTAGGAGATCCACAGGTCACTGGGAGTGTGACCTCAAAAGATATTGTGGAACTCCAGCCTCTCTGGCTTCCTTTTTGGTAATATAATGTCTTACTCTTGCAAGTACTGCCATTTGGACATCATCCACCATGAGATCCTTACCAGAAGTGAATTTATGCTGGCACCATACCCTTGAACCTCAGAACTGTGAGTTAAAACAAACTTTTCTTTTTCTTTTTTTTAAATATTTATTTTTTTAGTTGTAGGTGGACAGAATATCTTTATTTTATTTTATGTGGTGCTGAGGATTGAACCCAGTGCCTCCCGCATGCTAGCGAGCACACTACCACTGCGCCATAATCCCAGCCCCAAAACAAACTTTTCTTTATTAAGTTAACTTGTCTTAGAAATTTTTTTATAGCAACAAAAACAGATAAAATGAACTTCGTCAAAATTTAAAACGTTTTTGGTACAAATAATACAACTGAGAAAAAAGGGAGAAATTATTTTAAGTCATAGATCTGATAAAAAATAAAACATGTACAGATTATATAAAAAGCACAATAGCTGTTAGGCTATTACAGCTACTTATGTGTCAAGCTGGGGAGGCCAGAGTATCCAGATATTTGTTCAAACATTATTCTACATGTTTCTGTAAAAGAATAATATTTGGCTATAATTAGCACTTAAATCAGTAGACTTTAAGTAGATTACCCTCCTCAATGAGGGTAAGACTCTCAATTAGTTGAAGAACTTAATAGAAAAAAAAGATTGACCTCTCCCAATTAAAATTCTGTCAACAAAGTTTATTTAGAATCATACTGCAACTGCCCCCTATGTCACCATCTGCTGACCTACCTTGAAGATTTTGGACTTGCCAGCTGCCACAATGTCATGAGCCAATTCAATTCCTTAAAGTGGAAAAAAATACATATATATGGATATATGTGATATATATATGCATGTATAAATGTACATTTCTTATTGGTTCTGTTTTTCTGAAGAACCTTGACTAAAAGCCAATTTAAAATGATTAAACCCCTGGTAGAAAAAAAATGAGCAAAGGAGTTGAATAGATATTTTTTCAAAGAAAATATATTAAAAGGGCTAGAGGTATAGCTCCAGTATAGAATACTTGCCTAACTTTCATGTGGCTCTGAATTTGATCCCCAGGACTGCAAAACAATAAAAATAGAGATCTAGAGAGAGACCAGTTAGGGCTCTGCTAGAGCAAAGACTGAACTAAAGTGAAGAATGGCATGAATAGATAGATTTCTGGATATCCCCAATTTAAAAAAAATTGTGTTTTAGTTGTAGATAGAGAGCATGCCTTTATTTTATTTGTTTATTTTTATCTGGTATTGAGGATCAAACCCAGTGCCTCACACATGCTAGGCACATGCCCTGCCACTGAGCTATAGCCCAGCCCTAAGATATCCCCAATTTGGGGGGAATAAAAAAAGATATGCTGCTCTTGGACTCCCAGGTGCTGTTATTTCTCACTGTACTCATCATCGCCTCTACTAGACACCCTTAGGGTCAGTGGTCAACGATGAGATGATGTGACTCCAGAAAGATTTATAGGAGATCCTAATCTGATGAATGATCCTTCTACAAATGAAACTGCCTTACCCAATGATAAAAATACCACTGCAGAATGCTTGGATGAGAAATTCTGTGTATCAGCCAGTCAAGCAATGCTCTCTGTTTCAGGAAGTCTGCTTCACCAGTTTATGGTGTATGTACATCAACAATGAAATCTGCTGTCATCTATGAGGAACATGAAGTTATAAAATAAGAACTTTGCTATCAGATGGCAAGTCTAGCCCCAAGTCAACTTCTCTGCTCCAACTACTTCCAACTTCCTTGCTGTGAAGATGTGAATTTGCAGAGGCACAGTGATCTGTGGTCATCAAGGAAAAAGAATGAATAAAGAATGTATGGAGAGGGCTGAGGTTACGGCATAGTGGTAGCGTGCTCGCCTAGCATGCGTGAGGCACTGGGTTCATCCTCAGCACCACATAAAAAATAAAATAAAGATATTCTGTCCACCTACAACTAAAAAATGGGAAAAAAAAAGAATGTATGGGGAGAAGGAAGAGGGCTGTCCTTCTATAACCACTGTCAGCTAACTCATAGACATGAGTATTTGTTAAACCAGTCCCTCTGCAATGTCCAGCATTTTCTTCTATTCTCTAATTTTTAAAATATTTTTAGTTATACATGGACAGTGTCTTTATTTGTTTATGTGGTGCTGAGGATCGAACCCAGTGCCTCACACGTGCAAGGCAAGCGCTCTGCCGCTGAGCCACAACCTCAGCCCCTTCTATTCTCTAATTTTTACCAAGACTAATAATAATATGTCATTTTAAAGTACATAAAATATTTTAGGGGCTGGGGCTGTAGCTCAGTGGTAGAGCGCTTGCCTAGCATGCATGAGGCACTGGGTTTGATCCTCAGCACCACATATAAATAATAAATGAATAAAATAAAGATCCATCAATGACTAAAAATAAAAAATTTTAAAAAATATAGACATCTATTTTATTACATGGTTTTGTTGCTTTCCAATATCATAGATGTAGTGGATAAAGATGGTTTATGTGCAAACATTCTACATACAATTCTGAAGAGAATAACCTTTAGGTTAATACTCTTTTGGAAAAGATTGGGATGTAGGTCAGTAGTAGAGTATTTGCTTAGCACGTAGAAGGCCTTTAGTTTGATGCCCACTAATGAGAAAAAAAAACAAAAACTATGTATATGATGTACTGGCTATTGAACCCAGGGCCTTCCAAATGCTGAAGAAGTACTCTACCACTAATCTAGAGCCCCAGCCCCTAATAATCTTAATTAGTAAATCTCTTGGAGATAGATCTTAGGGTAGAAGAAGCTATCCTTTTCTACTTTGGCTAACCATAGAACTTCATTTATTTTCCTTCTAAGAGTTTTCTAGATTAACTTTCCATCATTTACATATTTCTTTACTCATTTTAACTATTTCGTTTGAATTGTCCTAAAATTTGCCTGGCACTACTTATTATTCCTCTTCTTTTTAAAAATATTTTTTTAGTTGTTAATGGACTTTTATTTATTTATTTACATGTGGTGTTGAGAATCCAACCCAGTGCCTCACACATGCCAGGCAAGTGCTCTACCACTGGGCCACAACCCCAGCCCCTGGCAGTTCTTCTTGATGAGAAAGATCATGGTAATTATTGTACCCTGTAAATTTGTACTATTAAAATAATAATAATAAAAAGACTTTAAAAAATATTCTTAAAAAAAGGAGATATAAAAATGGCCAATCAACACATGAAAACACATTTGACATTATTAGTCCCTTGGAAAAGGTAAATTAAAAGGCCACATCACAGCAAGTACAATAGCTATAATCAGAAAGTCATATAATAAAAAGTGGTGGTGAAGATGTGAATAGAGAGGAATACCCAGTACATTCCTGGTGGGAATATAAAATGGCAGAACTTTGGCAGTTATTCAAGAGGTTGAACATTAAGAACTCAAACATCAACAGGATGAGCCTTGGAAATATGCTAATTTGAAAAGAAACCCGCCATTACAAACTACATATTTTAGGACTGCATTTATATGAAATTTCAGCATAGGCCACTCTGTAGATTCAGAAGGCTGATTACTGGTTACCAAGGGGCTGGGATGTAGGGAGACAGGAAATAATTGCTAATGCATATGGGTTTTGGCAGGGTGGTTGAGGGGATAATGAAAGTTTTCTAAGGCTAGGGGTATGGCTCAGTGTTAGAGCATCTGCTGCATGTGTGCAAGGCCCAGGATTAAGTTCTCAACATTGCAAAAAAAAAATTTTATTCCCCTAAAATTAGGTTGTGTTGATGGTTGTAGAAATTTGTGTGTCTTGTCTTTTTCTTTTTTTCCTACAATACTGGGAATTGAACATAGGGCCTTGAGCATGTTAGACAAGCACTCCCACCATTAAGCTACATCTCTAGCCCTTTTTTATTTTGAGACAGGCTTGCTAAGTTGTTCAGGCTGGCCTCAAATTGTGATCCTCCTATCTCAGCCTCCCAAGTAGCTGGGATTACATACACCACACCTGACTATTTTTGTTTATTTGTTTTGGTACCAGGGTGAACCCAGGGACACTCAACCACTGAGTCACATCCCCAGCCCTTTTTGTTTTTTATTTTGAGACAGGGTCTGGCTGAGTTGCTTAGGGCTTCACTGAGTTTTTGAAGCTGTCTTTGAAGTTGGGATCCTCCCGCCTCAACCTCCCAAGTCATTGGGATTACAGGTATGCACTACCACACCCAGCTCTAAATACACACACACACACACACACACAGATATTTCTAAACATTCTTTTTTTTCTTTATTTTTTTATGTGGTGCTTAGGATCAAACCCATTGCCTCGCATGTGCTAGGCAAGTGCTGTACCACTGAGCCACAACCCTAGCCCTGTAAACAATTTTTTTTTTTGGTACTGGAGATTGAACTCAGGGGCACTCAACCACTGAGACACATCCTCAGCCCTGTTTTGTGTTTTATGTAGAGACAGGGTCTCACTGAGTTGCTTAGCGCCTCGCCTTTGCCGAGGCTGGCTTTGAACTCGTGATTCTCCTGTCTCAGCCTCCCTAAGTGCTGGGATTATAGGCTTGCACCACCATGCCCGGCTTAAACATATCTTTAAAATTGATTTTTTTTTAATATTTATTTTTTAGTTGTAGGTGGACAGAATATCTTTATTTTATTCTTATGTGGTGCTGAGGATCGAACCCAGTGCCTTACACATGCTAGGCGAGCACACTACCACTGCACCATAACCCCAGCCCCCAAAATTGATATTTTTATGGCTTGTTGATGACATCTCAAAAAACTTAAAGAAATGACTCAGGCGCGGTCGTGCATGCCTGTTATCCCAGCACTTTGGGAGGCTGAGACAGCAGAATCGAGGGTTCAAAGCCAGGCTCAGCAATGGCAAGGCACTAAGCAACACAAAAGTAGGCTAGGGATGTGGCTCAGTGGTCAAGTACCTGATTTCAATTCCTGATACCAAAATTAAAAAACAAACAAAAAAAATCCTTAAAGAAATGAAGGTTAAATAATGTTATTCTGGGAAGAAAGAAACCAAAGAGAATTTGTTAGCAGCAGACTTTCCTTACAAGAATAACTAAATAACATCTTCAAAAGAAAGGTAATGATGAAAGGATATTTTGGACATGTGGATTGAAGGATGAACAACAAAATGAATAAATATAAACTGTTTATCCTCTCGTTTATTTCATTTGTTATTTTTATTGCTATGCTGGGAATTAAACCCCAGGGTCTCCTACATTCTAGCCAAGTGGTCTACTACTGAGCTACATCCTCAGCCCTTTGATTTTTAAGGGATTGAAATAATATTATAATATTGTCTGCTATGGTTTCAATATAATTAGAGAAAAAATTTTATATAACTAAATTATAAAGAGAAGAAAACGAAAGGACCGAAATGATGGGGAGTTTTTTACATTTTACATAAAGGGGCAAAAACACCAACACAAGTGCTGGACATGGTGGCACACACCAGAATCCAGAAACTTGGGACGCCAAGGCAAGAAGATATCAAGTCCAAGCCCAGCTTGGTAACTTGGTGAGGCCCTAAGCAACCTGTGAGATCCTGTCTCAAAATGTAAAATGAAACAGAAGGGCTAGGGATGTCGCTCAGGAGTAAAGCACCAGAGTTTGAGTCCCGATATTGCTAAAAAAAAGAGAGTGATGTATATATAAGTATGGTCCCTGACTTAGAATTTTTTTTTGTGTAGAAACAGCATTTCAGATTTTGAATGTTGATGTTTTCCTGGGCTAGCAATTATTGGCTACAGCTAGCTTCCTGTCAGGCACACAGTCATAAGAATAAGCAACAGGTAGTATAAAGTATGCTGTGTTACCAAGCTTTAATGTTTGGTAGATTGAGTGTATTAAATGCATATTGATTTACAATAATTTCAATTTATGATGAGTTTATTGGAACATAACACCTTCATATGTCAGGGAGCATCTGTTCTCACTATATTGCTTACAGCCTCACTAAGTTGCTGAGACTGGCTTTGAACCTGCAATCCTCTTGCCTCAGCCTCCTTAGTTGCTGAGATTACAGGCGTGTGACACCCATCCGACTGTTTACTTCTCTTAAGATGCCTAAAACAATTATTTCAACAGTACTTCGGGGAAAAAATATACACACATGTATCTGAAAAAGTTTCCAGATGTAACTGGTATTTAGACATAACCGGAAGTACACTGAGGTAAATTAAGATATATACTTAATCTCCAGGGTAATGATTATGCAAATAAAATAGTAAAAAAGCAAAAGAACTAAATTGGTATATGAATATTACCTATTTAATCCAAAATAATTAGTAAAGTAGAAACAAAAATAAGGTACTGCCAAGCACAGTGGTACACATCTGTGTTGACCACTCGGGAGGCTGAGGCAGGAGGATCACAAGTTCAAGGCCAGTCTTGGCAATTCAGCAAGCAAGACCCTGTCTCAGTATAAAATTTTAAAAAGGACTGGAGATGAAGCTCAGTGGTAGAGCACTTGTATAGCATGCCTGAGAGCCTGGGTTCAATTCCAAATGCCCAGAAAGAAGGGGAAGTAAAGTATAAAAGTTTGAGCAAAGGAACAAAAATAACATGAAAAAGCAGCAAAATGACAGACATGAATCAATTATGTCAATTATAATAAATGTTTAAATGGCAGCCCTCATGGAAAAATTCATCATACCGGTTTGCAGAAGACGCAACAGTCCCAAACGGTAAGATCAGATTAGTGAGCATTAGACAAGCTGCTGTGGTGTGTACTGTCAACATTCTGGAAAAGTCTGCCATTGAACTTGCTCTTGGGGATGTTTTGGAAGGCAAGCTCAATAGGAAAATGGTGAAAATAAGCATGGGGGTGTATTTCTTCAGACACACAAAAATTTGGCAGATAGGGGAGGCTGAGGCAGGAGGGTTGCAAGTTAAAGGCCAGCCTTAGCAACTTCACAAGACTACTTTTCAAAATAAAAAGGACTAGGGGTGTAGCTCCATGTTAAAGCATCCGTGGGTTCAATCCCCTGTACCACAAAAACAAAAAGGAAAAACAATTGGTAGATGAAGATGACTTCATGACTGCCAACTAAATTTCTGGATTGCAGTAGTCCATTGGCAAGAAGGAGAGAGTTGTCACAATCTTGTGCAGAGAAATGTTAATATTTTCAAATTCATTAGTCCTCAGGTGGTCAAGTACAGTCCTGACATTACATCATAATTGTTTCCAATCTAGTAAGCATGCTTATATGTGTTCCCTGAAAGCTGTTACCCAAACACTCTGTGATTGAATGTGGGTGCAAACTGGATTTTGTTGTGTTTCACTATCTTATGACTGAAAGTGTTGGCATTCATTGTAACAGCTGCCATGGATGAATTTTGGGAGAACATGGCAACTCGAGTGTGGCTGGAGTAAAGTAAATATGGCAAGTGTTCTCCAGGATCTGAATGCAGCAGTGGATAATGATAGTAAAAACTGGAAGTAAGTACATAAGATGGTTGGTTGAGAGTGCCTATGAATTCTTCAAGCTAAAAGGATTGACCAACTGGACTGTAGGATTAAGTGTAGCTCTCATTGAATCCCTCTTCAAAAATCTATCCAGGATTCATCCAATGTCAGCAGTGGTGAAGGAACTGTATGGCGTTGAGAGTGAAGTCTTCTTGAGTTTTCCATGTATCCTCAGCGCTGGGGATTAGCCAGCATTATCAACCAGAAGCTGAACACAAGAAAAGTACAGATACCTTGTAGGACATCCAGAAGGACCTAAAAGACCCATGACTTACGATTAACTCTGAACTTTTAATTTTTATCCATGTACATGGGTCATAGTTTCCTTCTTCCTTAATATGTGATGTGAGCTCACAGAATCAAAGCCCATGCTTGGTTTACAAAAATTCCTGCAATGAGTCCTTACACAAAATTAACTCTTGGGTGCTTGTTTAAAAAAAATTTTTTAAAGTAGAATTATAACAGTAAAGGACTTAATAATTATTCATTTAAAATTTTCCAAGAAGAATCCTCGCAACCAGATGAAATCTATGAAATTATTTAAAGAAATGATAATACCAGAGCTTAATAATTTATTTCAGAAAACAGAAGAAGAAGAGGAAACACTTTCAAATTCATTTTATGAGGTCAGTATATGCTAGTACTAAAGGCAGATTTTAACATATCAAAGAAATAAAGAAGACTCTGATGAACAGACCCCAAAACCCTTAGCAAAACAAAAACAAGCATTTGACAAACTCCAAAACCTATTCATTGGTATATGCTCTCAATAAAGTTTATCTTATAAAGTTTAAAAAGAAAAAGATAATCTCAGTAGACATAAAAAGATATTTGACACAGTCTAACATATTTCACAATTTAAAACTTTCAAAGCATTAGGAATAGAAGTAGGAAAAAAATAATTTGTCATCATGGTAAAGGGTATTATGTCAGTCTTAAGCCGGAGAAGGAGAGCCAATAGGATGTAAACACATATCTACATATTAAAGGATTTGTTAGAAATAATTGGCTTCTCCAATCGTGTGGAAGTTGATTAAGCAGTCTCTTTAAGGCTGTGTTTCTCTAATGCTGGAGGTGTTACAAAAAGCCTGTTAAAAAAACAGAAGGTATCTTGTAGACCCCAAGACTTTGTTCATAGATTTTTTTAAAAATATTTTTTAGTTATACATGGACACAGTATCTTTATTTTGTTTACTTATTTTTATGTGGTGCTGAGGATCGAACCCAGTGCCTCACATGTGCGAGGCAAGCGCTCTGCCACTGAGCCACAATCTCAGCCCCTGTTCATAGAATTAACCACATCCCAAATGTCAGAAAAGCTAAGGAGAGTCAAGAAAGGATAAAATAGTTGGAGCCATAAATGCTGCTTGACAGTGAAATATCATCAGACTACTACACTGTGCTCCTTTGTGCTACAAAACCAAAAACAAGGGGTTAGGGACTTAGCTCAGTGACAAAGTGCTTGCCTAGCATGAGCAAGGCCCTGATTTCAGTTCTCAGCCCTGAGCAAAACAAAAAATAAAATATACAAGGAAGATGACCCTTTGAAATTTAGCCTACCCAAATGAAAGCAACGTAACATTTTAAAGATATTATAAACACCAAAACAAAACAAATCCAGCAACTAATGGTGGAAAACTGGGTTTTCCTTCAACATCACATCACAGGATGAATGTCCATTCTTTTCACCACTGTTTAAAAGTTTACTGAAGGGGCTGGGGTTGTGGCTCAGTGGTAGAACACTTGCCTTGCAAGGGTGAGGCACTGGGTTCGATTCTCAGCACCACATAAAAACAAATAAAACAAAAATAAAGGTTTAAAAAATATTTAAAAAAAATAAATAAATAAAAGTTTACTGAAAATTTTAGTGCAATAAGTTTTTAAAAAATTAGTGCATCTATACTTGAATGAAAAATACAATTATATTTGAAGATGACATGGTGTATATTTAAAATTGACAAAAAGTTTTATCACAGAAGATAAACATCCAAAAATAACAGTATTTCTTTTTCTTTATTTTTTCCTTTATTTGGTACTGGGGATTGAACCCAGGGGTACTCCACCACTGAGCTACATCCCTAACCTTTACTTTGTTAAACATTTTTTTAGTTGTATTTATTTATATGCAGTGCTGAGAATTGAATCCAGTGCCTCACACATGCTAGATAATTGCTCTGCCACTGAGCTACAACCCCAGCCCCCCAACCCTTTTTATTACTTATTTTGAGACAGGGTCTCTCCAAGATGCTTAGGGTCTTGCTAATTTGCTGAGACTGGACTCTAACTTGGAGTCCTCCTGCCTATGTCTCCAGAGTTGCTGGGATCACAGGCATGCACTGTTGTGCCTGGCAGATAATAGTTTTTCTGTACATTACAACAAGCAGTCAAAGTGAAACTTAGTAAATAATTATATTTACAATATAATCCAAAATAATGAAATAATTGGGAACACATTTAACAAAATAAAACCAAGACTTTACAATAACAATTTCAAAAAACACTGCTGAGAGAAATAAAAGATCTGAATAAATAGTGGGGATACTCTTCTCATTATTGGAGGATTCAATATTATTTTTTTAAATTTTTTGTAGTTCTAGATGGACACAATAGCTTTATTTATTTATTTTTATGTGGTGCTGAGGATCAAACCCAGTGCCTCAAGCATGCAAGGCAAGTGCTCTACCACTGAGCTACAATCCCAGGCCAAGAATTCAAAATTATTAAGGCTAAGACAATTCGCCAAATTGATCTGCTAGTTTAATACAGTCTCTGTAAAATTTTCAGCAGGGTTTTCTGTAGAAATTTAGTGCGCTAATTCTAAATTGTACATAGAAATGCAAAGGACTCAGAATAACCAAAATACAAATTTGGGTGGTGGGTGGGGTTACTAGGGATTAAACCCAGGCCTTGTGCTTGCTAAGCATGCACTTTAACACTACACTAAAACTCCAGCACCTCAAAATAATTTTGAAAAATAGGAACAAGGCTGGAAAACTTAAGACTACTGAATTTTAATGTTTGCTATCAAGCTGCAGTAATGAGAAAGTATGGCACAGGTTGGGTGTGGTGGTGCGCTACATCTGTAATCCCAGTGACTTGGAGGCTAAGGCAGGAGGATCACAAACTCAAAGCTAGCCTCAACAATTTAGCAAGGCCGTCTCTAAATAAAATACAAAAAAGTGTTAGGGTTGTTGCTCAGTGGTTAAGTACCCCTGGGTTAAGTCCCAGGTGCAAGACAAAAGAAAGTGTGGCACAGGCATAACAATAGGAACAGATTAACAGAATGAAATACAGTTAAAAAAATTTGTTTTTGCTCAGTTAATCTTTAGACAATGGTGGCATGTCTTTTTCAACAACAGTGCTAAGATTTACATCCATATACAAAAAGATAAACATAGACCCTTAACCTCACACCATACACAAAAATTAACTTGAAATGTGATTGCCCTGGGGAGTGATCTCAGTAAGATGGCAGAGTAGAGCGGAGTAGAGCTGGGCGTGGTGGCTCAAGCCTGTACCCAGCACTTAGGGAGGCTGAGACAGGAGAATTGCGAGTTCAAAGCCAGCCTCAGCAACAGTGAGGCGCTAAGCAAGCAACTCAGTGAGACCCTGTCTCTACATAAAACACAAAATAGGGCTGAGGATGTGGCTCAGGGGTCGAGTACCCCTGCGTTAATCCCCAGTACCAAAAAAAAAAGTGGCAGAGTAGGAGATCCCAGCCTCCACCTCCACCACAAAAAAATAAATAACCAAAAGGTGAAAATAATTAAGATGTCCACCAGTTAAAATGGAAAGCTACAATGTCTCATATCCATCCATTCAATGAAGTATTACTTGATCATAAAAAGAAATGAAGTATTGATCCATCCTATAACATGGATGAATCTTGAAAATATGCTAAGAATCAGCTACAAAAGACCACAAATTACATGAATATGTTAAATGTGAATAATATACATATGTACAAAGAAAGTGGATGAATGATTTTCTGTGCTGAAGGGTGTTGATAGGGAATTTTTGGAGTGATAACTAAAACATACAGGCTCTTTTTTGAAGGCAATGAAAATGTTCCATAGTAGATTGTAGTGATGGTTGTATAACATAACTGTGTATGACCAGAATTATTATTATTATTATTTTTTCTTTGGTACTGGGATTGAACTCAGGGGCACTCGACCACTGAGCCACATCCTCAGCCCTATTTTGTGTTTTATGTAGAGACAAGGTCTCACTGAGTTGCTTAGCACCTCGCCATTGCTGAGGCTGGCTTTGAACTCGCGATTCTCCTGTCTCAGCCTCCCTAAGTGCTGGGATTACAGGGTTGAGCCACCGCGCCCGGCCAGAATTCATATTTTTAAAAATATTTTTGGTTGTAAGTGGACCTTTATTTTTATTTATGTATATACAATGCTGAACATTGAACTCAGTGCCTCACATGTGCTAGGCAAGTGCTCTATCACTGAGCTACAACCCTAGCCCCAAAAAGAATTCATATTTTATACCTTTTAAATTGGTTACCATGGGAAAGCTGAGTAATATTTTGTTCATACTGATACAGAGATATGAAAACATTCGTGCAATACTGTGGCAGTATAACCTTGTACAGTCAATTTGGAGAGACTTTGGCACTACTTAGTCAAGTAAACTTATATCCAGTGACCCAGGAACTCCATGTCCTAAGAAATTCTCAAACAAGTCCATGCATGAGGATGTTCCATTTTAGCATTTCTTGAAGTGATAGGGTACTGGAGCCAATCTGGAATGTACATCTCCTGGAAGACTAAGTTCAGTGAAATGTAGTCAGTATTCTGACATTAATGTTTACATAGTGACAGACTGTAGGAATATTATGATTAGTGGAAAAGAAGGAATAGGAGGCATTATATAAGTGGAAATGCATGCACAAAAAATAACTTTGTAAGAACATATTCAAACCGGGTGCGGTGGCACATGCCTGTAATCCCAGCACTTTGGGAGTCTGAGATGGGAGAATCTCAAGTTCAAAACCAGCCTCAGCAACAGTGAGGCACTAAGCAACTCAGTGAGACCCTGTCCCTAAATAAACACAAAATAGGGCTGGGGATGTGGCTCAGTGGTCGAGAACCCAAGTTCCCCCAGTACCCAAAAAAAAAAAAAAAAAAAATCAATCATAAAGACAAAATTAATCATTTTGAATGAGTATCTACAGTGTGGAAGCTGAGTGAAAGTTGAAAATAATGAGTCTTCAAGTTCAGGTTCAGAGAGTGATTTTTTTAAAATTATGAACATCTTTCTTGCATTCACCCTTACTGTACTTCCTGTCAATGCTACTTTCTCTTTCCAAATTTTTTTTACCTCTTAAAATTTTTTTTTGTTTAATAGCTCTAGCAAATACATGTTGAAGAGTTAACAAGTGCCAGGTATGGTGGCTCATGCCTGTAATCCCAGCAGCTCGGGACACTAAGGCATGAATATCACAAGTTCAAGACCAGCCTCAGCAACTTAGTGAGACCCTAAGCAACTTATGGAGAACCTATCTCAAAATAAAAGATAATTAAGGGCTGGGGATGTCGCTCAGTGGTTATGAGCTCCTGGGTTCAATCCCCAGTATCATTAAAAATTAAAAAAAAAAAAAGCAGAGACTTGTAATTTCTAACTTTTTTTCTTTTTTGGCACTGGAGATTGAACCCAGGAGCATTTTTTCCACTGAACCACATCCTTAGCCTTTTTCTTAATGTATTTTTAATTTTGAGACAGGATCTCCCTAAGTTGCTTAAAGTCTCAATAAGTTGCTGAGGCTGGCCTCAATCTTGCAGTCCTCCTGCCTCAGCCTCCCAAGCTTCGGGGATTACAGGCATAAACTACCATGCCCACCTGTAATTTCTTCCTTGTGCACTTTCTACTACAGTCACTGTGTTCCTACAGTTGCTCATTAAGTCAGAAAAAATGAAGAATCCCTATTGAAAAAGAGTGAATTTTAGTGTGGACCAGTATAGAGGAGCAATAATATAGTTAAGGAAAGGTGACACAGACTTTCAACATAGACTTCAGGACATAATGGACTGGGAAGACATAATCCATGTCTAAAGAAATTCAGATGGAAAGGCTATTGACTAAATAACACTGGAAAAATGAATTCTCGTTGTGATTTTCAATTCTGAGAAATTTGCAAATACCTAGATGATTTGAATCCAAGTTAGAACACCAAGTTCTTACCTTCCGCAAGTATGACCAGTAGTCTGTTACCTATTCCTATATCCTTTCATTTTCTTCTATAAAAATAAGAGTCAATATTAAAGAATAGCTCATTAGAAAGACTCAAACTCAAGGCCACATAATAGTGACAAGTTACTTTACCTACTTCAGGACACAGATGTCTGGCATGCCAACAGTCCTCTACTAGGTAAAGTGGCCCCAGCAGATACAATTTGCATGTTTCTTTGGCTCCTCCTGTGCACTACCTCTAATGAAATTACTCAGAAACCTGCGTCATTTTTCATTCTCCCTTTTCTTCCTACATCTAGTCCTCAGCAGTTTCTACATTTTACTCTCCAAATGTACCTAAAATCCATCTATTTCTTCCGATCTCTACTACCAACTCACTCTTCTAGATCATCATTTTCTCTTCTTTATTATCCCTTCAACAATTACCTTTTTAAAAGTCTGTCCCTACTTTTTTAAAAAATATTTTTAGTTGTAGATGGACATAGTACCTTTATTCATTTGTATGTGGTGCTGAGGATCAAACCCAGTACCCCACACGTGCTAGGCAAGTGCTCTACCACTGAGCTACACACCCCAGCCCTGCCTGTCCCTACTTGTTAAAACCTTATTACTTCTGATGTTTTCTGATATTTCCATGTTTAAAGTATCCAAAAGAATAAGCCTTACTAAATTTGTAAGAGAACTTTAAATAGTTTAAGGTATACATATTAACCAAAACTAATAATCAAGTTTGAATGCTCAAGAAAAAAAATAGCAATATTTTATTAAGTTTAGAAATTTAATAAAGCATAAAAGAAAACAAAAGTACACTGAGAAACAGTGAATATCTTTCACTCTTTATCAAAAAGTCCTGTGGCTGGGTACAGTGGTTCACACCTGTAATCCCAGCAGCTGGGAGGCTTAGGCAGGAGGACTGCAGCCTTACCAACTTAGTGAGACCCTGTCTCAAAATAAAAACAGCTGGGGATGTGGCTCAGTGGTTTAGTGTCCCTGGGTTCAATTTCCTGGTACCAAATCAATAATAAGTCCTATAGATTTTGAAGAATTCATACCTAGTTTGAAGAATGCTAACTTACTGTACCACTTGGTATGCCACTGCCCTCACCCAAAGGCAGAATTAACATAGAGACAGTAATTTCAGAGTAATGCAAACATAAGGCAACCTGCATGTTTCTTCTGTGTAACCAAAACCAAAATAATACTACTATCATTTATTACATGATTATTATTCTTTCATCAATCAGATATTTTCTAAGAGCAAACCACAGAGCCAGGCACGGTGGCTCAAGCCTGTAATCCCAGCACTTAGGGAGGCTGAGACAGGAGGATCGTGAGTTCAAAGCCAGCCTCAGCAACGGGGAGGCGCTAAGCAACTCAGTGAGACCCTGTCTCTACATAAAACACAAAATAGGGCTGGGGATGTGGCTCAGTGGTCGAGTGCCCCTGAGTTCAATCCCCGGTACCAAAAAAAAGAAAAGAGCAAACCACAGGCTAGCCATTGTGGTAAATACTGAAGTTGGAAGAAATTAAAAAGACAAGGAAAGGCTTTTCATCAATTTGAGTCTAATTACAATGAAGAAAATTTAAATACTACTACACATTTCATGCATATATAGGTAGAATTTTTTCTTTTTTACCAAATTGCTTTCCCATAACAAAAACTTGAAATCCTCTATTTTCATTTAATATAACAAACTCTCCTACTCATCCTTTCATGGTGAATGCATGGTTGTAAGGTAAATGTGGCACATGCGGCAGCCCATCCACATTCCAGATGGAACGTGGAGAAAGTCCTGCTTACTGAGCCTGGCCCTGCCCTCATTCCTGCATCTCTTTTATATATATGTATATATATATATTTTTTTCTTTAGTTGTTGAAAGACCTTTATTTTATTTATTATATATGATGCTGAGAGTCAAACCCAGTGCCTCACACATGCTAAGCAAGTGCTCTCCCACTGAGCCACAACCTTAGACACTCATCCCTGCATCTTTAAAGAACTGTCTAAGAAACCCAATCTAACAACTGTTGCTTACATATATAAGGAAAGTTAGCACATAGAGTTTTTTGTTTATTTTTCTTCAAACAAGGTCAGGACTTTTTTAGCAATAAAGGTGGAGGGAGTGAATATTGGGTTGGCCATACCTGTGACAAAAGGATCTGATATTTCAAATATTCTCAACTTGTAATTATGTAGGATGTTAAAATATCATTTAAACACAAGATATATTATACATATACGTATCTTTATATGTACATATATGTTTCTGTGCATGTTTCTGTATATATGTAAAACGAAGGTAGCACACCAGATACACTGAACCATATGCCACAGTAATAGGAGAAAATTGGAGTACAAGGAAGATTATTTCCAGAGTAGATTCCAGCTTACTTGATAGGTCTTTGTTGGGCATTTCTAAGTAAGGAAAAAATGTCCTGAATAAAAGCAGCATCTCAGGAACAAAAAGAAAACATTAAGCGAACATATGAGTTTCAGATGTTAAAGCCATTATTTCCTCCTCCTCTGGGTACCTCTTTTGGAGGGCAAAAATGAGAAAGGAAACAAGGAACAGACAAACTTTCCTTGAGTCTGAGCTTACTGGCAAGTTTAGAGCTTAGCCTACCTACCCCTCATCATGGGAGGGCTATCAGTAGAAGACTGGGGCTTCTACTCAAACTTGGTGTCCCAGAAAAGTGCTCCTTTACTGTCGAGGGGCCGAGCTGACATGCGCTCCCACATTTAGCTACGTATCTATATCACATAGTCATAGTCTTCCGTTAATCTCCCACGCAATGCTGCAGTAACCATGCCCATGAGGACAGTCGCAGAGTCGCAAAGCTCCCTCCCTATACCTGCCCACAAAGCAGAACACGTGGCCAATCGCGCGCGCACACACACCTAGTCACATTCCAGTAATCGCACACCTGCAGGCACAGCGTTATATACGGCCGCACATTAACAACCTACCAAAGGGACTTAAAGCATGCCCACATAATACTTCTCACATCCGCAAAAAGGGTGTAACAGCTACTCTGGGACCAAAAGAAAAAATCACACCATCACAATTTCACAACCGCTCATCCTCCAGCTTGTTTTCACCCAACAGGCTTAAGGCTCGTTCTCAATCCCCGCCCCAGACCTTAGACTCTCAACCTCTGGCCTCCCCAGGATCGCGTCACTTGGCAACTGCGGCGACCGGTTTCAGAGACTAGCACCAAAATCCCGCCCGCTCCTCTCGAAGCCACTGGGCTCATGCGGGGAGGAGCCAAGGGCCCGGTGTCCTCTGGGAAATGTAGTTCGGGGCCGCGCCGCGAGGGACGTGAGGGAGTCCGGCTGGAGCCGGCCAGGGGGTTGCTGCATCCCCAAACCGCGCCTGGGAGCCGCCAGGATCCCCTTAAAGTTGGGCCATCCTGAGATGCGCTTATTGTTGGGACACCACTGCCCCTTTCCCGGAAGTGAACGCAAGTAGAATTAGCTGAGTCCTGAGGCTCGGCCTACTTACACCTCTGCCACCAGGGAGACAGTACCACAGGCTGTGGCAGAGAGTTCTCGGAAACGGCTGACTCGAACCACCGAAACTTATGGGCAATGTAGTCCACAGTCAAAAAAGCAGAGGACGGGCCAAAATCGGTTAGTTCCGTCGGGTTCTGAGCCCGGGCAGGCAGAGCCCAGGGGCCCTCTGGGAACGCTAACACGCCTGAGGAGTGCGCAGGCGCAGAACCTCTGGCTCGCCATCGTCGTCTTTGTCTGCTGGTGAGTTTGGTTTCGGCCCTATAGGATTTGGGATTCTAAGGCCCGAACTTGACCAGGGAGGCTTTAGGGGAGGGTTCGCAGCGCCTGCGAAGGGCCTGAGGAGGTTGAAGGTGCAGGACTCGCTTTCTGGAACTTGCAGAGCTCAGAGCTTGTGCCCATGGGGGCAGGGGTACTACAGACACTGGAATGGGTTGAGGGTGGGTGACCACGGGTGTGAGGGTGTTTGGGGTTGTAGAGTTAGAAACTACTTCCAAGTTTGTGAGGATGAAAAGTAACCTCTTATCCTTACTATTTTTGTTTCTAAAATAATAAAGGTGCGCTTTCCTGGGAAATAAAAAAGGGAAAGGGCTAAGGAATTAAGTGGATAAGCAGTTTTTAAAGTGTCATATAAAAACATCCATTGTGGGGTAGAAGATTAAATCAACATTACTTTTTTTTTTTTTTTTTTTTAAGAACAAAGATTTCCCAACAATGTGTTATTGGGTACTTAGGCTCCTAGTAAGCATGGACTTCCTCTTAATACTTGGAAGAAACTTCGTTGAACTGCTTTGAGAAGTCCTGAATTAAGGAATAGCTCCCACCCACTTTCTTTCTGGCCCTGGAGATTGGATCCAGGGGCACTTTACCACTGAGCTACGTCATCAATCCGTTTTATTCTTTATTTTGAGACAGGGTCTCACTAAGTTGCTGATACTCATCTTGGGATTCTCCTGCCTCAGTCTTCCAAAGTAGCTAGATGTTTTTTAGTATTTTTCCCTCAGTAACATACATATTTAAGCTGACCAAATTCAATTATAATATGGAAGATTTTAAGAACATAGTTTTTTAAAAAAAATTTTAGTTGTAGGTAGACACAATGCCTTTATTTTGTTTATTTAGTTTTTTTATGTAGTGCTGGGGATTGAACCCAGTGCCTCATGCATGCTAGGCAAGTAAGTGCTCTACCACTGAGCCACAACTCCAGCCCCAAGGAATAGCATTAAAAGGTAGTTTTCACAGCACAGAATTGGGAAGCTAGTAGTCCTGCCTTTGGTAAAGAAAGGTCAAGGAACCTATTTAAGACTCCCTGGTTTGGGCTGGGGATATGACGCAGTGGTAGCATGCTCGCCTAGCATGCGTGAGGCACTGGGTTCGATCCTCAGCACCACATAAAAATAAAATAAAGATGTTCTGTCCACCTACAACTAAAAAAATAAATATTTAAAAAAAAAAAAAAGACTCCCTGGTTTGCCTCAAAGGGTAAGGAAGTCTGAGTTTAACCAGTTTTTCTCCATACCAAATGACCTATGTAAATGTAGTGACAAATTTTCTTCTATTTATAGTCTCAATTAAATGAAAAAGTACCAGGGTACAAAAATTCTTATAGAAATAACAGTTTTGAAATACTAAAAAAAATAGTAAAAGTTATAAAGAAGGCAGGCTTTGTTTCTTCTTGTCCATCTGGTTGATATTGGTGCTGCTACATTTTGGCCTTGGTCATCTTTTTCACCTCTAAGTACTCCATCAGCAACAACAGTTCCAGTGTTAGGGGTCCATTTTTATGCACAAGAATTGCAAATTCTTTATATCCAAAATATTTTACTGATAGCTGTTTCTTATAGTCTGCCTCCATTCATTTGCCCTTTTGTATTATCTGTTTCAACATTCATGGCACTGTCAAGCCAGGTTCTAAGAGTAAGAGAAAAGCCTCTGAGTAAGTTTAACCTTTTCCCATGTCATAACCCATTAAAAATTGGACAATTTCTTCATAGCACATACTAGATAAATATATTTGCCGAATCAGTGAATGTGCATATAATTATGGGACACTTACTACATTTAATTTCTCCTAGAATAACCTAACCTAAGTAAAACCTAGGCCTCTAAAATTTTTAAGAGCTCTGAGCTATGAATACTATCAGAATAATTTCCTTAACATTTTGTCCATATTGCTCAAGGTTGGTAACTTCACATTTATAAGAAAAATGTTGTTAATGGTACTCAAAAAATTGATTTCTATCAGGAGCAAGGTCACAGGTGACACCTGCTTAATAAAACTTGTTGAGACAGGATGGCGTTGTAGCTCAGTGGTGAAGCACTTGCCTAAGACATGTGGGGCACTGGGTTCAATCCTCAGCACTACATAAAAAATAAATAAATAAAATAAAAGTATTGTGTCCATCCGCAACTAAAAAAATATATTTTTAAAAAACCTGTTGAGGTTGTGATTCTGAAGGAATATAATAACGCAGACTCATAGTTTCTGAAAATTAGTTACCTTCTGTTTTCCATATCTGAAATATGTAGAGCCTTGTTTTATTTTATACTACTAGGGATTGAACCCAGGAGTGCTTTACCACTGAGCTACTACCCAGACCTTTTTACTTTTTATTTTGAGGCATTGTCTCACTAATTGCTGAGGGCCTTGCTGAGTTGCTACGGTTGACTTCACACTTGGAAACCTCCTGCCTCAGCCTTCTGAGTCACTGGGATTATAGATGTGCACTACTGTGACCAACTCTTTTATTTTTGAGATAGTGTCTTCCTAAATTGCCCAGACTGGCCTTTAAGTTATGATCTTCCTGGTTCAGCCTCCAGAGTAGCTGGATTGCAGGCATGTGCCATCACACCAGCTGTATGTGAAACTTTTATTTATTTTTTTTAAATATTTTTTTAGTTGTAGATGGACACAATGTCTTTATTTTACTGCTTTGTATGTGGTGCTGAGGATTGAACCCAGGGCCTCATGCATGCGAGGCAAGCGCTCTACCGCTGAGCTACAGTCCCAGCCCTGTATGTGAAACTTTTAAATGGAATAATGGGTTTAGCCTGAGATGGAAAGAAACAATGCTCTTCACATGTATATATTCCCAAGCCTCATTGTAATATGTTAGTCAGTTTTTCATTGCTGTGACCAAAATACCTGACAAGAATAACTTAAAGGAGGAAAAGTTTTATTTTAGTTCATGGTTTCAAAAGTTCAATTCATGATGGGCTGATTCCAGTGATCTGGGCCCAAGATGAGGTAGAACATCATGGGAGAAGGCCATAGTGGAGGAAACCTGCTCTGCCCTTAGCGCCCAGGAAACAGCAGGAGGAGCCATGGGTACAAGATATAATCCCCAAAGGCAGTCAGTCACCCAGTGACCTATCTCTTCCAGCCACATCCCACATGCCTACAGTTACTACCTGGTATAGTAGTCTTTTCAAGTTATTAATCCATTGAGTGTATTAATTCACTGATTAGGTCATAGCTCTCACAATCTAATCATTTCATCTCTGAACATTTCTGCATTGTCTATTACAAGAGCTTATTGGGGGTTCACTTCCTAGCCAAACCATAACAACCATAATAACCTTGTTATTTATTGCAGGCCAGCTTTTTTGTGCATCATGAGGAGCTGCACTCTCTTTCCCTTTGAAAACCTTTGAAAATTCTAAGAACTCAGCCTGAATTCTGGCATGCTGCTTTGACCCCCCCCAACCATAATGGCCAAATCCTGTGTCACTTTGTCTGTTTACAAGTTTAAAAGTCATCAGTTCAAAAAAGAGGAGCAATCAATGATTGAGAAGAAATATAAAGAAGGTTCTCTCTAGGTGAGTGAGAACCTGGCAGTTATAAATGGGATAAAGTTTCATTATAGTTATTCAAGGAGAGTTTCCAGATAATCTGCTTCCCTTTGCTCAGATTCTAGAGGATTTTTTGCCCTTCTAATATCTAATTTAGAGACTAGTCTTTCAATTGTAGCCTTGATTTTCTGATTTTTATAGCCTCTGTCATGTTTGTTCTCCTTTCACTGACATTCTCCATTTTTTACTTCTTCTTGGTTGCCTAGACTCATTTCCTTAAGCATTCAATCCTTCATAGTCTGTAAGCTTTCAAAAACTATTATGTAGGGCTGGGTTGTGGCTCAGTGGTAGAACACTTACCTAGCATATGTGAGGCACTGGGTTCAATCCTCGGCACCACATAAAAAAATAAAGTTGCCAGGCACAGTGGCCCACGCCTATAATCCCAGCAGCTTGGGATGAGTTCAAAGCTAGCCTCAGCAAAAAGTAAGGCCCTAAGCAACTCAGGGAGACCCTGTCTTTAAATAAAATACAAAATAGAGCTGGGGATGAGGCTCGGTGGTTGAATGCCCCTGAGTTCAATCCCCAGTACCCAAAAAAATAAAGTTATTGTGTCCATCTACAGATATTTAAAAAAAAGAGAGAGTGTTTAGATACTTTCCTTTAAAATTTAACTTCTATCTTTTCTCCTTTCACTGTTAAATGCCTCATAGGTGAACTTTATTCCATTAGTTTCATTTCCTTTTGTCTTCCTACTTGGAGCCATTATAATTTTTTTTTATAAATTTTTTTAATATTTACTTTTTTTTTAGTTGTAGGTGGACAGAATATCTTTATTTTATTTATATGTGGTGCTGAGGATCCCAGTGCCTCACGCATACTAGACGAGCACGCTACCACTGAGCCATAACCCCAGCCCCGAGCCATTATAATTTAACATTTCCTTGCTTCCTGACTTTTCATAGAATTATAAGTTTGGAACTTACTACCGATCTTACTACATCATTTCTCTGCTACTTTTAACAAGAAATAATATAATTATTCTTAAAATTTAATACATATGCTTGATAGGAAGTTAAAATAATAGAGTATGTCTCCTTATTTCTGGCCCCTCAATTCTCTATTTCGGTTCCCCAGAAGCAACCACTATTAATAGTGTCTTGTGTGCTTCTAAATGTTTTTATAAGTATAGAAGGCTTCTAGGTAGAGCAGTGACTTCATTTATTGAGACAGCATTATTGTGACTGTTCTGTTGAGAACTGTGAAGACATAAAGGCAAAAGTAGCAACCTATTAAATAATCTAGGCAAGATATAATGTGGCTTGGACCTTGGTGGTCCCAATAAGGATGTGAGAAATGGCCAGATTCTGGGAATATTTTGAAGACACAGCCAGAAAGATATGATAGTGTAATGGGTATGTGATCTGAGAGAAAGAGAAGTATTGCCTGAGAAATTGGAGAATTAAGTTGCCATTTAAAGAGAGAGAATTGGGGAGGAATTGATTTTGGAGATGGAACAAGAGTTTGGTTTGGGGCAGTAAACTAAATGCCTATTAGACATCTGAGCAGAGATATTGAGAAGGCCATTGGATATGTGAATCAGTTGTTAAACAGAGAGGTGCAGACCAGTGATTAACATTTGTTAGACATCTCAGAGACATGATTGGTAAAGCAGTGAGACAGGATAAGTATACTAATTATGTAAAGCTAAGTGACTTCAGTGAACCTCGAATGTACTAGTTTAAGGAATGCAGAAATTCATTTCTTGTTGTATAACAGTCATGTGGTGAATTGTACAGATTTGCATGGTAGCTTTGGTCTTTGAGGTCCTTTAAGGATCAGGGATCCTTCCAGGTTGCTTAATGAATAGTTTGTGATTAGAGCTGATTTAACAATGCCAGTTGTTTGTTTTTGTTTTGGGGGTTCTTTTTTAATACTGGGGATTGAACCCAGAGGCACTCAACCACTGAACCACATCCCCAGCCCTTTTATATTTTATTTAGAGACAGGGTCTTGCTGAGTTGCTTAGGGCCTCGCTAAGTTGCTGAGGCTGACTTTGAACTTGTGATTCTCCTGCCTTAGCCTCCCAAGCCACTGGGATTACAGGCGTGCACCACCACACCTGGCAACAATGCCAGTTGGAAGAGGACACACTAAGGACAGGGTGGCAGCAAACTGTCTGTAAAGGCCTAGGCAATAAGTATTTTAGGCTGTGTAGGCCATGGGGTCACTGTTAAAACTACTCAGCTCAGGCATTGTAGCACTAAAGTAGTCATAGACAATAAGAAAATGAATGAACTTGGACATGTTCTAGTAAAACTCTATAAAATAGGTAGTGTGGTTTCTTTCCCAACCCATTTTAATAGGTCATCATTTACACAGAACACTGTTAAGAGTTTGTTTGCCTTTAGAGCATTTTGATTTATATTTTGAAAATATTTTTTAAGCCAGAAGAAAAATACTGTTGAAATGATTTTATCTGGTACTCAGATAATGTTGGCTAGTTCAGCCTTGTTATTTACAGTGTGAAAAATTCAGTTCTAATGTGTATGTAGAGGATGTTAATATAAGTCCTGTGACACTATGAGGGGCTTTGGTTACAAAAGAGAAGCTTTTCTTTTCTTTTCTTTTCTTTTTTTAAATATTTTTTTTTAGTTGTAGATGGACACAATGTCTTTATTTTATTGGTTTGTATGTGGTACTGAGGATCAAACCCAGGGCCTCACACATGGGAGGCAAGCGCTCTACCACTGAGCTACAATCCCAGCCCCAGCTTTTCTTTTCTCATTAGGAATATAGTACATTAAGTCCTGATCTGTTGTACATTATATTTTCCCAAATTTAATGAGTTTAAAAAGTAATTTGGATATTTGGGAGGCTGAGGCAGGAGGATTGCAAATTCTGAGCCAGCAGCTTATGAGACCCTGTCTGAAAAATAAAAAATAAGAATGACTGTGGATATTGCTCAGTGGTAGAGCACCCTGGGGTTTAATTCCCAACACAGCAAAAAAAAAAAAAAAAAGTAACTTGGGAAATTTAAAATAAACAGTAATATTATTATCAATTAAAACTTCAGTGAAATTCACATTAAGTCATCTATGCTTTAGGGTTAATGAAATATAATTATCTCTTTTTTTCTTTTTGTTTACATTTTCAGTTTCAGAGGTTACATTTGGTAGGTTTTTCCTTTTTTAAAAAAAATATTTTGTTTTTAGTTGTAGATGAACACAATATCTTTATTTGTTTTATGTGGTGCTGAGGATCGAACCCAGTGCCTCACGTATGCGAGGCAAGCGCTCAACCGCTGAGCCATAACCCCAGCTCCGGTTTTTCCTTTTATTTTTTTCTTTCATTCCTTTTTAATTTTTTCCCTAAGAATCAACTCACGAGTTTTTTGTTTGAGACATTAACTTCTTTTATCTTTACTTTCATTTTTCTTGACCACTTTTCCTCATTTTGATTATTTAAAGTGCTTAGTTTGTTATTTATTCTTTAAATAATGTAAAGATTTATGCTAAAGGTTCTTCTCTAAGCATTTGCTCAAATATGTTCCATAGTTTCTAATATACTTTGTTTTCATGAGTAACATTTCTGAATATTCTGAAATTTATTAAAATTTCCTTTTGGGCCAGAGTTTGTTAAACTATTAGATTTTTTTTTTTTTTTCCATTGAGGATTGAACCCAGAAGTGCTTTACCACTGAGCTCATTTTTTTATTTTTTAATATTTTTTAGTTGTCAATGGACTTTTTAAAATTTATATGCAGTGCTGAGAATTGAACCTAGTGCCTCACACAGGCTGGGCAAGTGCTCTACTACTAAGCTACAACCACAGCCCAAGCTTATTTTTATTTGAGTAGGGTCTCTTTAAGTTGCTGAGGTTCCAGTTATATTGCTGAAGTTGGTTTTGAACTTAACATCCTCTTGCCTCAGCCTCCCAAATTGTTGTGATTAAGGTGCGTGCGCTGCGCCTGGCCACAACCAGTACATCTTGAAAAGTTTTTATTTTTGTTTTGTAATTTCTCTTAATTTTTTGGTCAGAGTATTTTGCCTATCCTTTTTTAGAATAGGTCTAGTTTATAAGCCCTTTTACTGTATTTTGATAGCATCTCCCTGAATTGCCCAAGCTGGCCTCAGACTTGTGATCCTCTTGCTGATTCAGCCTCCCAAGTCACTGAGATTACAGGCATGCACCATTGGACCTGGATTATATTTTTATTTATATTCTTATTTTTTATATATTCTTATATCTTATAGATTTGATTTCATAAATTGAGAGAAATTGTTTTCTCCATCATTAATGTGCTTTTGTATCTGGGATTTCTCCAGTTTATATAGACTTGGTTATCCTTTTTATTTTGTGTTCATTGTATATTTTCAGCATTTCTGATACATATTGCTTAAGATATATGTCTTGTATATAGAGAGTATAGGTGGATTTTGCTATGTGAGGAATTACTAAACATGTTAAACACAGGTTGTTTGGACCTCAACCTCAAATTTGTCTGATAGAAGAGGTCCGGGATAGGGCCTGAGAATACTCTATATAGCTTATCATAGTTCTTTTTATAGTTATGTTTGATCTAATTGCATTTATTGGCATGAACAATATGGCTGCTATTGGTTCTTTTTGTTGTAGTGCTGGGGATGAAACTCAGGGCCTCATGTGTGCTAGGCAAATGCTCTACCATGGAGCAACATCCCCAGCCTGGTTCTTTTATATGATGTTATGCATTATGTTTTGCTTTGGGTTTTTTGTTTGGTTTGGTTTGGTTTTTGTGGTGCTGGGGATTGAACTCAGGGCCTTGTACATGCAAGGCAAGCATTGTAGCAACTGAGCTATATCCCCAGCTCATGCATTATGTTTTGTATTCTACCCCATCTTTATCTTTATAGAATCTTTTGACTTTGCCTTGTTTTGACCATGTGTTTTCTTTTTCTTTTTTTTTTTTTAAATATTTTTTTTAGTTGTAGATGGAAACAATGTCTTTATTTTATTGCTTTGTATGTGGTGCTGAGGATCGAACTCAGGGCCTCACGCATGCGAGGCAAGCGCTCTACCGCTGAGCTACAATCCCAGCCCGACCATGTGTTTTCTTCTGGAAAATCTGGAAAGCTTATATTTTCTTCCTTTTCTGGGTTACCTTTATATTCATCAATTTTTTTAAATCTTGATCCTTGATGTCTTTTTTTTTTGGTACTGGGGATTAAACTCAGGGGCACTCGACTACTGAACCACATCCCCAGCCCTATTTTGTGTTTTATGTAGAGACAGGGTCTCACTGAGTTGCTTAGCCCCTCGCCATTGCTGAGGCTGGCTTTGAACTCGCAATTCTCCTGTCTCAGCCTCCCTAAGTGCTGGGATTACAGGCTTGAGCCACCGCGCCCTGTTTGATCCTTGATGTCTTTTCTTTCTCCTCCCCACCCCCTGACCCCCACAGCTGTGGACTGAACCCAGGGCCTCAGGGATTCATTGTGCTAGGCAAGCACTCTACACAGAGCAGCATTCCAGCCCCTAATCTTTGATTTATTTAAGCAGTATCTATTTACACTCCACTGAGAGTGATGGACATATTAGTATATTTTCTTTCTTTTTATATGTATATATATATTTTTTTAAGTTGGACCTTTATTTTTTTTCATTTATTTATATGTGGTGTTGAGAATCGAACCCAGTGCCATATTAGTATATTTTCAATCTTCTCTTTACCACAGTTGGTGATTGTGATTATTCTAGTTTTAAATAATATCATTTGCAACCTTTTCCATGGGTTTCACATAAGCTTCATAGGTAGACATGAGCTTCTTTGTATCTTTGCTTTTTATCCATCTAATAAGGTTGTAACAAAAAAAGAACAAGCCAGACAAACTTCACGGATCAGCTGTTTATTCAGGGACAGAGTTTCATGCAGGAACAGTGTGAAGCTGGTGGACCCATTTTCCTGGTGGAAAATGAGCCACTAAACAAAAGGAGAAGACTGGACTTAAATAGATTATCCTGAGAGGTGATTTAATTATTGCCAGTGTGTGTCTAATGGAGGGTCCAGGGTTAACAGTGTGAACTATAGCCTCAGCCCCTAATTGTATAATACCTTACATTTATATTGTCATTTTGATATCTAACACATACAATGAAGCTTAATGAGAGAAAAGTCAGCATGTTATCCTTCTCATCTAAAAAGTCTTGAGCATAAACTAGGTTACCACTAAATCATTCATGATTATTGTAGAGCAACAATGGAGAAGGATTTGCCTTTTCAACTTGAAATATAATTTACATAAAATAAGTCACCATCTTAAAATATATAATTTGATGAATTTTGCTAATTGTGTATAACCATACAACCAACACTAAAATCAAGGTATAGAACAGTTTTCCAAAGTGCCTATGCCATTGTTCATTATATCCAGCAATGTGAGAGAGTTATGGTTGCTTTGCTCTCACACTTAGGTTGGCAGTCCTTTTAATTTTTTTTTCTTTTATTGAGTATGTATATGTATTTTTAAAGATTTAAGTTTCTCCCAGTTTATGACTTGCCCTTTCATTTTCTTCACTGTTTTTGAGGAGCATTAGTGTTTTTTTGTTTTGTTTTCTTTCTTGTTGTTGTTCTAATTAGTTATACATGACAGTAGAATGCATTTTGACAGCATATATAAATGGAGTATAACTTCTCATTTGTGTGGTTGTACATGATGTGGAGTCACACAGGTCATGTAATCATATATGCACATAAGGTAGTAATGTCCAGTTCATTGTACTTTCATTCCTACCCCCATGTTTCCTCCCCTCCCTTCATTCCCCTCTGTCTAGTCCAAAATACCTCTATTCTCCCTCTCCCCATTGTGAATTAGTGTCCACATATCAGAGAAAACATCCATCCTTTGGTTCTTTGAGATTGACTTATTTCACTTAGCATAATATTCTCCATTTCCATCCATTTACCAGCAAATGCCATAATTTTATTCTTTAAGGCTGAGTAATATTCTATTGTGTGTATATACCTGTTTCTTTATCCATTCGTCTATTGAAGGGCACGTAGGTTGGTTCCATAGTTAGCTATTGTAAATTGAGCTTCTATAAACATTGATGTGGCTGCCTCACTGTAGTATGCTGACTTTAAGTCTTTTGAGTATAAACCTAGGAGTGGGATGACTACGTCAAATGGTCCATGGTAATTCCATTCCAAGTTTTCTTAGGAATATCCATACTGTTTTCCATACTGGTTGCACCAATTTGCAGTCCCACCAGCAATATATATGTATACCTTTTTCTGCACATCCTTGCAAACATTTATTGTTGCTTGTAATTGAGGAGCATTAGTTTTGAGCTTTTATATTAGTAGTTGTAGTGCTTTAGATCCATGATTTCTTTTGAGTGAATTTTCACTTATGATATGTGAATGCGTTGAGGCCATTTTTTCCTCTGAATTATGAAAGTTAAAGCACTGATATGAGTGATGGTGCATTTACCAGAATAAGTTCTTACAATGGTTTATGAGAAATTTAGGATAAATTTCTGAAAGAAAGATCAGGATGATGTTGAAGGATGAAAAACAAATGCTTTAGGAGAGAGGAAGAAAAAGCTCTTTACAGGAGAAGAGTTTGGTATCAGTATATCAGGCCTGTTGAAAGCAAACAAATTGATATTAATGAGTTTTCACATCCAGAAATGATAATATTGATAATTAAAACACTATACTAACCAGATTTATATGCAAATATAGCCTTTTTTGCTTCTTTCTTTGGTTGGGGGAGATCATTAATTATATGTATATATATATTTTGTTGTTTAGTGCATGTGAGCCTCAGTTGCAACTAGATAAAATGAGCGCCGTCTCTAGTTATACAGTTATAGATTGGTTCAAGTTAAAACACCAAAGTCTTCCAAGGACAACTCTGTAGGTATAATGAGTAGGAACTTTAAAAGTCAGCTGGGGGCTGGGGTTGTGGCTTAGTGGTACAGCACTTGCCTGCCATATGTGAGGCCCTGGGTTCCATCCTTAGTACTGCATATAAATAAATAAAAAGATCATTAACAACTAAAAGATTTTTTTAAAAGTCAGCAGGGATTACAGGTGTGCACCACTGCACCCAGCCAGGGTAGATTCCTTACGGTGGAATGTTCTTTGTTCCTAACGGGCCTGTTCAATATATAAATTCAATCTACAATTTTGACAAGTTTTCTTGTATTCTTTGAAAATTTCCTGCATTTGCTTTTTTTAAGTTTTTTTTTTTTTTTTTTTTTTTTTTTTTTTTTTTTTTTTTTTGGTACCAGGGATTGAACTCAGGGGCACCCGACCACTGAGCCACATCCCCAGCCCCATTTTTTTTGTGTTTTATGTAGAGACAGGGTCTCACTGAATTGCTTAGCGCCTCGCCGTTGCTGAGGCTGGCTTTGAACTCGCGATTCTCCTGTCTCAGCCTCCCTAAGTGCTGGGATTACAAGCGTGAGCCACCACGCCCGGCT